>OU026156.1:124715398-124783611 GCA_907269105.1 Volucella inanis | reverse complement strand
TTAAAAAAAGAAAATGAAAAAAAAACATATTTTCTTCTTTAAAAAAAAAAAAACGAGAAATTTTGAGAGCGTTTCAATTTTTTTTAATGGATGGTATCCAACATTTAATGGCGAGACAAAATTATAAGTGTAACTTTACTCGTTGTATTCCAGGCAACCAATCATTTAGTCGCCTGAAAAAAAGAATATCTTCCGGGCGCGGGTTGTATTGAACCACGAACCGTCCGATTTGGATTGGAGGACTTCTATTTGAGCCACTGCCACCTACAAAAGTTTGACTTATCAGATACAGGACTCTTTGTATCAAACAAATCGCAGCTAAATTGTATTTAAATTAGACACACAAAGTATGCTTTTTTTAAATAAAAGTTGTCGGCGTAGTGCATACGTCTCCTGGGTTCCCGGCGTCGAGAGGGGACTGAGAATAGCTGATCCGAAATTAAAAGGGTTCTCT
This sequence comes from Volucella inanis, assembly GCA_907269105.1. Taxonomy (NCBI): domain Eukaryota; kingdom Metazoa; phylum Arthropoda; class Insecta; order Diptera; family Syrphidae; genus Volucella; species Volucella inanis. Next base: position 124,783,157 of record OU026156.1, on the reverse strand, counting down.
CACTCCACTCACTTCACTACGCCGATAAAAGGGATATCCGAACACTTGAACACCAGCTTGACCGCCTAGTCTAAGACAATTCGAGGGTTGACGATTTCTACGCAACCGTCAACCATGAATTCTCGTTGGTTATTAGTAAAATTATACCACAGAAACGATGAATGCTTTGGTGGAAACTTATCAAAACCGCGCACTAGACGTATTCGTGCGAGGGCTAAGTGGGGACCTTTCTTGACTTTTAGTCATTCAAAAGCCTAAAAACCCTGCCCGAAGAATACTCAGCCTGTCTGGATATGCAGCACCTTAACTTCAGAAACAACTCGGTTCACATAAAGGCACCTAATATGATACAATTTTAGAGATAACACAGTGCCCCATAATAACACCGAACACAGTGCCCCATAATAACACCGATAGGTCACCTGTTGTAAGAAGTAACTTTACCCAAAGACCTTACGCCAATGGGAACCCAAGGGTCCAACGACATTCTCCGCCTCAAAGGCCATGTCCAATCTAAGAACGTGAACTACATTAATCGGCCTAATCCTTTCAAACGAATGTGGATTCCGAGACACCAGATGGGGAATCTTCCGACCTCCCCCACGAGGAGCCAAGATCAGAAAATTTTGAATCTTCCGACCTCTCGAAGGAGGAGCTAACATCAGAAAATCCTGAATTTTCCGACTTCCAACACGAGGAGCCAACATCAGAAAATTTTATGATGGGAGACTCATTTCCAGCGTACCATATTAAGAGTAAGTTACGCGGGACAGGGACATGCTAAAATTCCTAGTGGACACTGGTGCTAATAAAAATTTTATTATTTTATGTAAACAGCCCCGCCGGGAAGATTCGCATCGAAAATAAAATTTGTGGAAAATTCTTTAATTTAATTTCTTTAGTTTAATATCGTTCGATGGTATAATCGGCGATGACACGCTGAAACAATTTAAAGCCCTGATCGGCAGGGATAAAAATACACTTACTATCGAATCCAACAAGGTCATTTTCTTAAAGAATAGCCCTTCAAATGCTATAAATCACCTGCTGACCTTAGGTGGGGACATTCAGACAACTGCAAGGTCCAGACTGGAAGGTTTTTGTAAAAAATTCGATAATCTCTTTGGTGCAGAGGGTCATGAGAAGGTGAAAACCAACGTTAGAGCAGAAATCCGCACAAACACAGACGAACCTATCTATACGAAAAGTCGAGCGGGAAATCAAAAAACTCCTGTCAGAAAAGATCATCTGTCCCTCGAACAGCCCATATAATTCACCTATATGGGTCGTTCCCAAAAAAACCGAAACCAAACCGCGAAAAACAGTACCGAATGGTAATTGACTGCAAGCGTCTGAACGCTGTAACCATTCCGGATACTTACCCCATCCCTGATTTCAATAGCACGCTGGCTAGTCTTGGAGATGCAAAAATCTTCACAACACTTGGCCTGACTACAGGATTTCATCAAATCTTGATGAACGAGAAAGATATTTCGAAGATATTCGGAAAGATATTTACATGGACATTATGGAAATCCAGAAAGAGAAATTCCTAAAGGTGGTTGAAAAATTTTCCAAATTTTCTAAATTCCTCCATATTAAAGAGAAATCAACCATTTACATCAGATCGAAATTAATCAAAATTTTGCACTATTACACAGTTCCACAGATGTTAGTAACGGATAATGAGTGGGGTTTCCTCAGTCCAATTATTTTAAATTTTATCAAGAGATTAGGTATAAAGCTCTACCTAACTCCATCATATAGGAGCGAGGTGAATGGGCAGATAGAAAGGGTTCACTCCACCATATGAGAGGTTTACCAGTGTCTCAAGATTGAAAATCTAATTTGAAGGTTAAAGAACGCGTGCACATAGCGGTAGATCGCTATAATAACACTATTCATTCGGTAATCAAATGAAAACCCACTGACGTATTCTTTAGAGGATTATTTTCAAAACTTTCTAAATATCCGTTCTAAAATTAATAAAGACCTTAGGGGAATTATCAAACGGAACATGGATGCGAGCAATGCAAGGTTAAACTTGAAAAGAACTGCGCCCAGGAAATACCGTATGGGCAATAAGGCAAATAAAAGGTAAAAATAAACCTTTGTATAGAAAAGAAATTGTTGCAAAAGACAATCGCGTGACGAAAACGACGACAATTGGAAAGAGAATCCATAAAAGCCATTTAAAGAATTTAACAAAAGTACAAAAATAAAAAAAGAAAAAGAAGTGATCAATAAAGTTATAAAATTATAAAGAAAAGGGGAATGATTCCCTGCCCTATGTCAAATAAATTTACAAATTTGTGAAACCCAAAATTTAAAATTCTTGACCTTTTTTAAATATTCATACAACATGCTATAAGTTATGTATTGTACCTATACGTATATGATTCAAAAAAAAAAAAAAAAAGGAGAAGTAATCAATAAAGTCACAAAATTATTTAATTACTGTTTAGCTTTCTTGGTTCCCGTGCAGGCCCTTCACATATTTGAATGACGGTCACCAATCGCGACTATTAGAAAAGGCAACGCTTGGGTGATAAACGGCTACTTTAAGCTGGTTCATGTCATTGACGTAGGGAGCTATAACGCGTTCATTGAACAAACTATACAGTTAGCTACAAAACACGTAGCAAATCAAGAAATGTGTCTAGTTTTAACATACCATCTGAATCAGGTAAAAGATCGACTAAAAGAATTAGGCGAACCAAAGACGAGACGGGCTAGATCTATCGACTGGATAGGGACCACCTGGCCGGATCCCCTGATGCAACTGACTGGAACAAACTCTTACAAAAACAGGCAGACATAGTAGAGAACAATAACGACCAATACAAGATCAACGAGAAACTTTTTGAGACAACACACGAGGTTATGAGCAAAATTAACAAGATGATTGATGGCTATAATAACGCTGTACGAAAGGGAGAAACAAAAAGACTAAGACACGACTTTCTCAACAAAGTACTTATACTGTAAGAGGGAGTCAATGAAATATATTAGACCCTGAGGAGATTCACGCTATAATAAACGAACTAGAAACCCTACCTTACCAAAACGCCGTAGAAGCAGTGGAAAATGGACGACCCTAGGGTGACTACCACCGTATATGGAACACGTCAGTGTGCGAGGACAGCGTTTTAAAGAAGCTATCAGAAGACTCATGTTTACCTAGAATCCTTAAGGGTGGAATGAAGAGGTCATCGAACTGATTGGAGAAAATACGATATTCGTGACAAACTTTAATGGTTCAATTCTAAATAAAAACTCTTCTATTCCTCTAGAAGGTTCTTACCTCATCCAACTGGAAAATGATGCAGTCACCATCAAGGAGCAGACATATTACAGTAGGTCGGTCTCGAAATGGCAAGAGCTTCCGGCTGTCCTGGCTAACGTAACCAGCAAAAGGGTCAAGCCTAATCTAGAAGCCGTGCACGACATCAGTGTCAAAAACATAGAGCTAATCAAAATCTTAAAAGAAAACCTTAAATCTTCTATCATTACAGAAATGTTCATCGTCATAGCCATACTTATCTCCATTTGTCTACTGTGAAGAAAGATCTAACGGAACTTCGCCTGTCTCTTTGCCGAAAGCGCATCACCCGTCCAACTTCACGATCAATGGAAGGTCAACAACCTAGCGGTAACCCGAGCTGTTCCACTTATTCAGTAATTGATCTGCGGGACTCAGATAATTGAAGCAGCGGCACTTATCACACTTATGCACACGCGCATCTGCTTTGCACCTGAAAGTGAAACATGATACGGAGTGATTAAGCATAGTGGGTCTGCGTGGGAACTGCAGATCAGTAGTTTAGGGTAGACATAAGAACCATAATTTTATATTAGATAATTAAGTCGAATCAGTTGGGTTTTGGCACTCCAAGTGTTTCATTGATTCAGTGGAGGTTCAGAATTTTTTTTTTTAATAGAAAATTATTAAGGATTCTTTGCTTTCTTTATAGAGAATATTGGAGTAGTCTTGGACGCGAAAATAAAGGCATATATTATGCAATGCACAAACGACATTGATGATTTGTGAAATTTTTCAAGGACTATAGTGCAGTTTATGTGCACAAAGTATGCACCGAAATCTGTTTTTCAACACCCCTATGGGTCTTTCTATAATGTTTCTTGTTTTGCTGTGCTTACTGCTGTAAATGCCTTTTGGACTTCCAGCTTCTGCACAACTATAAGAAGTCATAATCAAAGGTTCCAGTGGATAACCGTCATCCCTATGCGATTGTAATATAGCATATCCCTATTTCTTGAGAAGAGGCAATTATGTTAATGTGTGTTCCATTTACACAAATTATAACACCAGGAAAACTTCGCAAGGCTTTTTTCCGCCTTGCTCATCTCGATTTTTATCTAGGCAGGACAAAGCCTTCTTTGTAGTATGTTCAATACATTTTTGAGTGTTGCGGGAAAGGTTGATTGTGTCATTTCAACTTCATAATCGTTACTAACACCAAGTTGTTAACCCCTGTGGAAAACCTTAGTACTGACATCAGGCTACATTTTGGAGTTACTGAACACGAAAACAAACCTGGATCAAAATCACATTGCAGCTCATCCAAATATACTTAAATGCAAATCTGTAAGTTTATTTTAATTTTTGAACACAAGAAAATAAAAGTAACTTTATTCTCACATTAGCTCATCCAAATCAAATGGGTCACAAGCGTCACGAAGCATTTTCCTTTAAATTTTCAGAATGGACTTTTGCCTGAAATTTTAGAATAAAACCGATTTTTTTTTTCAATTATTGTTAAGTTTAGCGCACAATTTATTTAAAAAATTTTCACACATTAGATATTTGGCACTAAACAGCTGATTTCGAAAATGAGAGTGAGAGCAATGCTTTTTGTGATTCCGTTCGGATTGTGTGATAGCATTTTTTCTTTTTTTTTTGTTCCCTTATAACTTTGACATAGGTACTTTTATTACTTTTACGTGTTTCACAAGATACACAACTGTATAATTTTCACATACCATATTTAACTCGATGAACCGCACTTGTGACTGTTAAAAACACTTTTTTTTCAGCATATCAGCATATGTGTAGAGTTCTAAAGTGGACTTTGAAGAGAGAATTACAAGTAGTGATAAAATGGATTAAGTAAAAGATAAAGAAAAGAAAAAGTGGTTGATATAAGCAATTAAATTCTAAATTGTAGTTGTATTAAATAAAGCGATTGTATTGGACGGAATAAGTTCTATCATTGTGGGATAGAACTTTGCCAAGGCAAAAAAATGTTTTTGCTATAATAGGTGGTAAACTTTATGTTTTACTTAAACCACTTCATTACTCTCGTGATTCACACTTTAAAATCAACTAATGAACTAACTTGCATACTTTGGGAATGCTGATATTTATACACCAATGACTTATTTCGAGAACAATCTGTGCCATCCAGCGTTCCATACAATTTTCAATTTTGCTAGAAAATTTGGTTCTACTCTCCACTCACCAATGGTTGATGCTTCTGCTTTCGAAATCTTCTGCCAAATAAATAAAAATGATTTCGGTATATAATGGTACACTGTTCCTGCTCTTCACAGAGAGAGAAAAAGTCGAGTATAACGTTGGCGCTCTACTCTTGCAGAAAAAGCAAGATGTATGTTATTAATAACAGCACTACTGATATAATTGAACCGATTCTATTAGCTGTTTATAAGATTTGTAAATAACTGCCGTACTTTGGTAGTGTAGTCAGAAAAGTCGCAGTCAGTTGACTTAAATCTTTGAATAAAAGTTAAGACTTTGACTTAGTACTTTAACTTCATAATTAAAATCTCCAGTCATTTCGAATATTCGGACTGGGCAGTTTACTAAAGCAGTTAGTTAACTGCAAGTTAAATGACTACGGTACTTTTTTACTGATTCAAGACTTTTAGTCAATTGTAAGTCTTCTATGTATAATTCTTAGTTATTTTTAGCAATCAGTAAATTTTTCACTGCAGTTATTTAACTGTAAGTCAACTAACTGCTTTTAAGTCAATTTACTGGTTTTTAGTCTATTGACTGATTTTAAATCTTTTAACTGATATATTTAAGTTTTCTTTATTCGATTAATTTAATCACCATTTTGAATTTTAAAACTTGATTCACGTTAGGATTTGGAATCAACGTATAACATACAAAGTTTCAGTCAACAATTAGCTTACAGAATTAATATGACCGTACCATAAGCCGAAAACAAGTCCTTTTAGTTGAGTAATTTTAATATTTTGTAATAATACACTAACTAAAAGTTTGTGACACCTACGAACACTATAGGATTTTTAGCATAACAAATTTTCCTACCAACTGGTTTATATATAAATAGGTACATTATACATTTATAAACTTTAGTAAAATGTTGATATTTATAGAAATTTTGGATATTTTCTCGAATAATTCGTGAAAAATCCGTTGGGGCAAGAAGGTTGAGGGTGTCTGGCGCGCATTTGATATGATTAGAAGAGAGTTTTGCCGCCATTATTTTTTTTTCTATTTTTGCTTTTTCCTGAATATCTTTAATTTCATCTCTAAATAGCGGAATTACGGGTTATTCAAATGCTATGCTTATTCCAGTATTGAATGGTCGCGGGTTCGAATCCCGTGCAAGGCAATTCTCTGAAAAAAGTCTTTTCATAGAATTTTTATGTAGTTATACGAAAATCCCTTCGGCATCAACTCTGACATGAAGTCATAACACTGATGTTGGTATGGTTGCTGGCTGGGCTAAATGTAACGAACTAACAATTGCACGTACGAAGTCCCACTGGTTGAGGATGCACTGGCTCGTCCCTTTCAATTTGACAACAACCTCTGGGAAAAATATCAAAACTTAAAATATTTGAGTTTCAAACTACTACCTAAGACCTGAAAAAGACATTCAAGAGGTTACATAATTGTTTAGGATTCTAAAAACTTAATTATAACAAAATTTGTTGGGGGCACCCCATACCATCGTGATTTTGTAAAATTACAAAGTAGATAGAGTGAACTGATCAAAGCAAACAACCTGTTTATTGCAACTCATATTGAATGAACTAAATGATAGAATAAATACTATAAATAATCATAAATATAAGTTATCAATTTAAAACAATGTTGAAGTCAAGAAGAAACCAAATTGTTATTCAAAGTATATAGGGTGATTGATCGTGAGGTTTGATTTTCAATAGGCTTTTTTGACAGATCACGCGTGACTCCTTTCAAACTGATTTGTCATTTTTGATCAGTATCGTTTGGCAAGTCATCATGGATAGACTCTCACCACAACAGCATCTCCAAATTGTTCAGCTGTATTACGAACATCAGCGTTCTGTGAGAAATGTTTTGCGTGCGAATCGAGGAATAATCGACTTACTGAAACCACTATTGCCAATACCATTCGCAAATTTGAGTCCCACTTTATATTAATGGATGATACTCGACCGGTTGAACCACATCCAGCACTTAGTGAAGAGACTTTAGCAGCTGTAGCTGAGAGTGTACACGAAGACCGTAACGAATCGATTCGTCGTCGTTCACAGCACCTTGGTTTTGCGTATTCGACAACTTGGAGTATTTTACGTAGGATCGCTGCCTAAATGCGTACAAAATTCAACTTGTGCAAGATATAGTATTTTCATATAGTATTTTTAGTGAATGGGTTCTGGAAAAACTCAATGAAAATCCAGTTCTTTATCGTGAGATTTTGTTCAGTGATGAAGTCCATTTCTAGCTCAATGGATACGTTAATAAACAAAATTGCCGTATTTGGGCTGATGACCAACCCGAAGAGTTCCAAGAGCTACCATTATATCCATTAAAAACAACGGTATGGTGTAGGTAATGGGCTGGTGGAATCATTGGTCCATATTTCTTCAAAAATGAGGCATATCAGATTGTTACCGTCAATGTTAACCGTTATCGCTCCATGTAAGCGCACCTTCCGAATGGTCCACTTCAGACGTAGTCATGTTTAATATTTACATGATAACATTTTTAGAAACTAAATGCCATGAATTGTTCTCTTAACCGATAATAAAAATTTTAAGTTCACTTTCAAGTTTATGTGTTTTATTTACATTATAAATCAAACCTCACGATGAATCATCCTATATATAATATGATATAATAATATTATTACATGAACTTCGTGTATTTATAGTTTTAATTAATTTCACGCTAGGTTTTCAAATATTAAAACTAGTTATTGCTAGAATCCTCCCCTACCATTAAAAATGCAGCAGATGTACCTAAAAGCGATAGAAGGATTTATTTTAACAACATCTGTTACACAACTTTCAAATATTTGCGGTCTCCGAAAAGGGCACAGAATTGATTAAGTCTCTAAAATCCTAATAATAGTGAAATTACTTCTATGGGCTTAGTGAAATATTAAATGTCTATAATATATTGGAAAATATATGAAAACCCAAACTATTTGTTTTCATTAGCTAATGTTTGTGTCATTTTAAAATGACACCAGGCACCTATGGAAGTTTAAATTTTTTTGACATTTCAGTTGCGTACTACACCGAGGAACTGTGGAAACGCCTGGATGAAACTGCTATTAGAAGATTCCTGAGCTTGAATAGGATAAATTTGATGACAAACACGAGTATAACAACGATTACAATGAGGAGGAGGTAAATAAAATTTTTGAAGATGGATGGGAAAATCAAATTGAACTCGGAAATTTCGCCGAATTAAGACTTATCGACCAGGTTATAAGTTACGAAGAAAACGTTACTTCTGATAATCATCTCCTCGATTGTGATGATATTAGCGCCACTGGATCTACTGAAGAGGCCCCTCAGGTTGATATCAATGTTAAAGATTTGAAATGGCGTAAGGTTTTCTCTGGAGTTTCAGAGAGTGCGTAGAAGATGTCCAACTTGTCCAACTCCCTTGGAATATTTTCGCCAATTCATAAAGGACATGATTGAAAAGCTTTGTGAAGAGACTAACAAGTACTCTATGCAAATGACTGGTATTGAACTCAAAGTCTTATTCAAGGAAATTGAAACTCATTTTGGTATTCTGTTGTATTGTACATGGTTATAGTTCGAATACCGCAATATAGAATGCATTGAGGACAAGAAGGACAAAATGGAATAATTTCCAAATCAATGTCCTGGGCTAGAATTGAAAAATTAAAAAGTATTTTAACGTAAATCACAAACTGCTAATGAAATAAAAATCAAATCCATCCTTTGATAAGCTTTTTAAGGTTCGGCCGTTACTAGATCACCTTCGGGAAAATTTGAAATCGGTTCCAACAGAAGAATTTAATTCAGATGACGCACAAATAATACCTTCCAAATGAAGGTCATGCTGTAAGCAGTGTAATCACTGGGGATTTAAAGTGTTTACTCTAGCAGGAGTGTCAGGAATAATGCATGATTCCGCATTATATATTGGAACTGAAACATGCAAAAACAGAGGATTTGGTTTTAGTAGTGATATTGTATTAGAGCTAACTTCATCGTTGCCCAGGGGAAAAAATTACAAAGTTTTCTTTGAGAATTATTTTCCTTAATTAAACTTTCTGCTGGACTTTTGGAATACCAAATATTTTGTGAACAATTCCCCCGAACTGGATTGGAAATTTCAACCTGCTCTCAGAAGCAGATCTTAAAAAGAAAATGCGAGGCAGTTTAGACTTGCGAGTTGAAAGGACTTAAACATAGCTATGGTACGTTGGTTTTATCGGAGAGGTGTTTTACTCATTTCAACTCTGTCTTGTGTAGAGCCTTCAGATATGTGTAAGCGTTGGAACAGCAAAGAAAAAAAAACATGATGACGTTGTTCGCCCTTCTGTTGGTGCAATGTACAATAAGCACAAGAGTGGACCAAATTGAAAAAGATACTGCAAAGATGGGCAAACAACGGTACAGTGCACAAAATGCGATGTAACACTCCGCTTTACTAAGAAGAAGAACTGTTTTAGGCACTACTTATAAAGAGTTAAATATGTAAAGAAAGAAAGCTTCAAAAGTTCAAATTGTGATGGAAATCATTTTGCTTTAAGTGTATGTAGAAAATCATTGTGTTAAAATTATTGTATTGTAGATTTAGAAGATAAATATTTGCCACAACTTTTAAGTCGTTATAGTGCAAATTGACCGACCAGCGTTTTATATCGAAAATATTCAGGTTCTAAGGGAAAGCGTAATAGAAGTGCACGGTGCAGAAAAATATCAGCAAATACGTGTAAGTCAAACACATTGATGGCATGCATGTCCTTAAATAAGTTTAGCGCTGTGGGAGCCAAATATTTACACATTAGCAGACATTGCGTCAGCATAACGCAATCAACACCTGCCTGCAAACCCCCTGAAAAGAGTTGTAATTTTTTGCACCCATGCTAGCGATTGTAACACTAAAAAACGACCCATCTCCGCTTGAGAGTTCATCATTAAAACTTGGTAGCACAGTTATATCTATGACGTTTAATGACGGTTCATACCTATGGCAGTTAGTGAACAAATCTAATTTGTTTTGAAAAAACTGTGGGAAAATGTTTGACATTTCTAAAAATGCATTGAAAAGTGCATTGCAAACGACGAAAATTTGACTTGGGAGCACTGTTTTATATCCGCTAAGTACATAGCGTATGTAAATTCACTTAGCAAACATCGCTATGTTATTGTAATTTATACGCAAATATTTGTTTTAGTGGATAGCGGATGTGCAAAAAAACACGCCCAATATCGCTTAATTAACGATTTTAATTACATTTAAAGTAGATTTGTAAGTTAGGAAATAAGTGAAATAATGCAATAAACAGAATGCGACACATGTTTGCAAGCTCCAAAGAAAGAGAACGTGTTTTTTATTAACTTATAATCGTCAAACACATAATATGTGTTGCTATTTTAATATTGAATTAAGTTCTTATCAAATTACTTTTTATTTATTTCTGAAATTATTAGTTTTATTGCTTATATTTATTTACTTAAGTTAAATAGCCAATGGTAACTATTTTTTACACATGACGAGTATACTCGTATAACACAAAATTTTGCCATTTCTCCATGAGTATCCCTATCAATCACAGCTAATTGGATAAATTAAAATCAAAAAATAACTGAAAACGCTATCAATATCAACAGTAGTGAAATAATGTAGTAGCACAGACAATAAAGTTACATAGCCATAGTAAAAAAAGTTGCACACACTGCGGACTCAAAGGAGTTCCGCGAAATTAAAAAGTTCAAGAAAAGTAGACCTGGTGCCGATGATGTGTATGAGCCTTAGCCCTGGTGCTTTGATTATTTAGTTTTTTTTTTTTTAAACTCACTGCAGCTCAAGAACATTTATTTTAAGCATTGAAGAAGTAAGTTTAAAAGCTTAAAAATTCTTGTTTTTCTTTCTTTCTCAAAATTTGGTTTTAGAACGAGGAAGACCTGTTGGACCGGACAACATTCATTCGTGAAAATGATAGATGGCTCGGATTTTGAAAGTTCAAATACCTCAAAAATAAAAGTACGTATAATATTTTATTTAAATCTGTTTATTTTGCCATTTAACTTTCCCTTCGTTACAAAACATTCAGCAAAAGTATGGCGTACTTCCTCCGCTACTCGTTTACGGGTTACAATTTCCATCTGCTAAGGCCAGTAAAATTATGCTGTTAGTTCCTTTATAATTGTGATAATATGCACCATCTTTTTTTAAACTTCTGAAAGCAACATGCTTGCAGTCAAGAGCACCAAGAGAATTTGGAACCTGCCAACGTATTGCGAATTCATCAGCAATTCGTTCCCATTCCGATTTCGTGTCTAGAAACTAAAAATATTCTTATAAATTATAATAATAATATAATTTAATTTATATTTAATAACATTTTTTTTTTTTTTTTTTTGTTTCAGAGAAAGGCTAGTACTCCAGTTCTGGGGAAAAAATAACACATTCCAGCAGCTTCTCAAAAAAAAAAAAAAAAAAATTTAAAACAAATCTTATTAATGGCTGTTTTTGAAATGGACAATATTCAAGCCGAAGGAATAGGACGAAAAACATCTTGGACCATACAAAAAACTCTCCGCGAAAGCGTCAAAGAAGGTATAGCCCTCAGAAATAATACTTCACATTCAAGTGAAACTATGTCCACACCATGAGGTTCATTAGAGTCGTTAGCCTCATTTCCATCCACATTGAAGAGTTAAAATTTTGAGTGTGGAAGGGATAAGGCAACCATTTTCACAATCGGATGCTACTAGGAGTTTCGTAAGTCCGGACTTACTTGATAAGTCCATGGTTGGACTAATTGAGAAAAACAAATATTTAAACGTTGGCATAAAATTTGTATTATATTTTTTGAATTTAAAATTACTTAAAAACTAATTAAACTAAGTTTTTCAGTAATTTTAAAATATGAAGATTTAGTTTAATTAGATTTTAAGTAATTTTAAATTACAAAAATTTAGTTTAATTATTTTTAAGTAATTTTAAATTGAAAAAATATAATTCATTACAAATTTCTGGAATGGTTTTGCAAAGAAAAGGTTGTGATAGTCTGGTTTGATAATTTATGCTCATGAATGATTCACCCGTTTCTAAGAATCTCAGAATAGCTGCCGGTTTTTCTGGTGGTGAGATTGCGTCTTTCATCATGGTATTTTGTTTTTTATGTCAATTTCAATAAGTGACAAAAGCAAGGCAAAGTATTTTCGGTCATTCTTAAATAATTTAAAAATGATGCTTATCATTCACTTTTAGCTTTCTTGTCAAGAAACTGAATGATACTTGGAGATCTTTTTTTCCTCCTAACTTTAAGCCATTTTTTTTCACTATCTCTAAAGCATCTTTACAAATGTCTAAAAAATCGAACAACATTTTCGTCGACTCGTTTCTGCTGAGTCGAATAAGTTATTTAGGTCTTGAAACGGCATTTTTATATTTACAAATAATTTTACTATCAATCTTCACACTTTCAATACAACAACATGAAAGATGAAATAAAATATAGATGTCAAATGACATGTTACACTAAAGAGTAAGAACAAGGCTTTGTGTAATAATGCGCGCATCAAAGCATGATAGTTCAAAAGAAAATAACGGAAAGATACGCATAATATACTCGTGTATAACCGCCGTGTAATACCCGTCATAGATATCGCATGCAGAGCAAAAAAAAAAAAACAAAATACCATTTCTTCAACGATAACAAAATTCTCAAACCTTAGTGTTGTTGCATCAATTCGGTATGAAACCATTTAAATTTGTATAGTCGTGGATATCAACTATCTTCCAGTGTGTTGTAACATCGCAAATTCAAGTACTTTAAGAGCATTCAAAGTTTTTTTGTGGTACATTGATGGGGCTGTTCAAGTCTAAAAAATATAATGTTGCCGAAAGATTTTTTTACAGATCTCAGAACTCTTATAAATTTCTTCAAGATAGACTGAGATTTAGACTTCCCCACGTATCCAGATTTTATCGTTGGGCTCCTGTTAAAGGCTTACAACCTGGATTCCAAAACAATGCCCACTATTTTCTGAAAGCAATTAACTGATGGATTTGAAGATCAAGGGGTAGATCGAAAAAGATTGTACGGCAACGAAATTTGTATTTTTATGGTAAACAGCCTCTTTGATAGCTGGAAAAGTATTTTAAATTATTTTTTTTCAGCAAACTTTGTCGAAGAGGTTAACCTGAAGTCTATTTTAGAAAATAATTTGACAATTTGCCAAGAACTTGATCTGAAAGTGTGCGCTATACTTTGAGATCAATGACCTAACTACTGTAAAGCCTAACAATTATTAGGTGTTATAGAAGAAAAGCCTTTTACAATTTTTAATAATGAAAAGATATTTTGTTTTTATGATTTTCTTTATTTATCAAAGTCCATGCGTAATGTTTTACTCAAATCTGATATGCTAACTCCAGATGGTAATGTTTCCTTTTCGAATGTTTTCGGATAAATATTCAATTTAGAACGAGATAAGGTGGCTAAAACATGCTTGAAATTTACAAGTTCACACATAGCCCCAAATGCATTTGAAGAAATTAGTGCTCGCTTGGTAACGAAGACCTTTAGTAGGACAACGGCAGCATCAATACAAACTGCTCATTAACTTAATTGCCTAAAAAATAGTTCAAATCTACCTCTAGCAACACAAGCATTTACATTGAAAATTAATAATTCTTTCGACTGTATGGATAGTGGGTCTCATTACGATAAAAATATTTTAAAGCGCGGAGTTCAGGTCGGAAATCCAGCTTATAATGAGCTTTAACAATTCTTGTCTTACTTAAGATCAATGTAAGGATCTAGTAATGTTCCAAGGAACTTTTGTGTAAAAGGAATGGTACAAAAAATGAACGGGATCTTATTACTTAGTGAAGATATAAATGATAGTTTATTCGGGAAAGTTGAGCATATACTTACAAAGAGAACTCATCAAAATATTTTGGAAAATTTATTTTCTATTATTCGCAGTAAAGGCAGTAATAACAACAATCCCTGTGTATGAATTTAATATTTTAATGTCAAAAATTTGATCCTCAAATCTAATTGCTTTCTCTCCTCGTAGTAATTGGAATGATGACGATGTAGAATTTTTAAATTTAGATACCTCCCAGACTCAACCGCACACATCAAGAACTTTTTTATTACCTGAAGCACGCGAGGAAACTCTTTTTGATAATACTTTATTCGAAAAAGTGATAAATAAAATCAAAATTCGAAATGGAGCTTTATTGGAAACGACTTCAATGCATTATTTTACAGGATATCTGGCGTTTAAAATGATTTTAAAAAATAAGTTTGCAAATTGTTCGAAATTATTTTTAAAAAGTGATGAACAAATAACATGTCCGTTAGAATTTTTCATTTTTGCTAAGAATTTTTCCCAAAATAGTGATTTTGGAAGTCTCTCCAACTGATGAATTTTTCAATATTTGTAAGCTCCATTTCGAAGTATACCATACAATTTTTAGAGATCGTCCGATTATTAGAAATATAAGGGAGAGGACGGCCTTGGAATGCATGAGAATAACAAACCTTAGAGTCTCGAATTGGTTTGATAAGCAAAACCAATGCTTTGAGCATCGCAAAGAAATTCTTTACTTTGCACTTCTTATTCCCTTGCGAAAACATTGTGCCTGGAAAATCCAAAAAAGAATTACCAGTTAAAATAAAAAAATTGAAATTTTGTCAGGAAAACAAATGCAAAACAATCAAGACCTCACTATTAACCAGCACACCAAGAGTGAGAGGCACTAGGACCTCACTATAAACCAACACCCCAAGAGTGAGAGGCACCGGGACCTCATTATAAGCCAGCACTCCAAGAGTGAGAGGCACCGGGACCTCACTATAAACCAACACCCCAAGAGTGAGAGGCACAGGAACCTTACTATAAACCAGCACCCCAAGGGTGAGAGGAAGTGGGACCTCACTATAAGCCAATACTCCAAGACTTAAAAGCAGTATCCCAAGCTTCTATTGCAAGATATAATTTCCTGCAAAAAACACACACTAAACAAACAAACAAAACAAACAAACACAAAAACAAACACACTAGGTACATGAAAACAAAAACCGAAATAATGAAAAACAAAACACAAAAAGAAATAAGCAAAAGCAACAAGCAATTTGTTGTTTCAACCAAATTTCAAAGAACATCATGTCTTATGCACGATTCGATCAAACTGGGACGTAGTATTGGGTATATAACTTAATTCGTGGCGTAACTTGTATTATTTTATTGTTATTATTCCATTGAAACATGCGTTGGAAAGCTACTGTCATTGTACGTCATTTCAGTATATGTCATTCATTTGAAGCGTTAACAATAATTTTTTTTAACTCAAATATGTCGAACTTTGTGCCTGAAAAGTGTTTTTGCGGGGAGTTCTTCTTTATGAAGAAAACTGCTGCCGAAAGTCATCGTATTTTGGTGGAATTTTATGGTGAACATGCGCTAGCTGAGCGAATGTGCCAAAAGTGGTTTGCACGATTTAAAAGTGGTGATTTTGGCTTGGAAGACGATAAACGTCCTGGGCAGATTGTTGCCAAACACAAGAATCTTTGGGTGTCACTCAAGCAGCCATTTCAAAACGTTTAAAAGCAGCTGGATATATTCAAAAGCAAGGAAATTGGGTTCCACATGAACTCAAGCCGAGTGACGTCGAAAGGCGGCTTTGCATGTCCGAAATGATTCTGGAACGCCGCAAAAGGAAGTCATTTTTGCATCGGATTGTTATTGGTGCTGAAAAATGGATCCATTACGACAACCCCAAGCGCAAAAAATCATATGTGAAACCCGGCCAACCAGCCAAATCAACAGCAAAGCCGAATATCCATGGCACGATACACAATGCTCTGTATTTGGTGGGATCAGATGGGTGTGCTGTATTATGAGCTGCTAAAACCGGGTGAAACCATCAATGGACAACGCTACCGAACACAATTAATCCGTTTGAAGAGAGCAGTAGCCATATTCGCCCGGAATATGCGACCAGACACGAGGCAATCATTTTCCATCATGACAACGCTCGGCCCCACGTTGCTATTCCGGTTAAGAACTATTTGGAAAACAGTGGACGGGAAGTCTTACCCTACCCATAGCCCAGACATTGCCCCTTTTGACTACTATTTGTTCCGGTCGATGCAGAACGCCCTCACTGAAATACGGTTTACATCAGAGCAGAATATCAAAAATTGGCTTGATTCGTTCTTGGCTGCCAAGCCGGCGCAATTCTTTTAGGATGGGACCCACAAATTGCTAGAAAGATGGGAAAAAGTCATAGCTTCAGATGGGCAATACTTTGAATAATACTATTGTGTATTACTATGTTTTTCTTAAATAAACGTTCAAATTTTGAAAAAAAAAAAACCGCAAGAATTAAATTACTTACCATGTAGTAAATCGCATTCGACTGATGAAGTGACATATTTTTTTACTCTGCATGCGATATTTATGTAACTTAATTATCTGTTGTAATAGAACATCAAAACGTTCGCCATATATTGCAAATGACCCTCTTTAACGAAAAAATATATACATCGAATGCTGCACTTAGTTCACAACAAGAACAACGATAAGCAGAAATTCATACCACCAATATGAGTTACTGACTCCGGAATATTCGGGCGCCCCATGTGTAAGAGGTAATTAAAGAGCTTGGCTTGACATGACATGTTTACTCGTATAATATAATACGGTGATTGCAACAGAGAAAACAGACATTGTCTATTTGTATGCAGATTTCCTGTAATAAAAACACCAGATTCAGTTAATTTCTTATATTTTACACCTTTCAAAAATAATTCAAAGACTTAACTTTATAATTTTGTGGAATGTTAGACTTTTTACAATTTCACTTTTGTGATATCGCTTCAACAACAACTTTCGAACAAATTAATTTAACCTCACATTTTTTAAATAATTTGATTTGCTCGTTTAATCTAATTTTCCCTTGATATCTTAACAAAAATCAGAATTTTTGTATGCTTGATATACTTTCACTTCTATTTACTTTTAATAACTCACATTACTTTCGACATTATCTTTTAAACTAGGTTTTTATGTTTTCAATTTATTTTTTTTTTTCAAAGTTTTATGTTTTCAGCATGGTTCCGCAGGCGAAACGGATATAGTTTAGTACCGATCCCTCTTCGGTCGTCAGTTAACGAATTGCTCTGCGAGGATTCATTAAAATAGTCGGACGACCACTTTGTCCGTGAAGTAAAACAGTACTTCAGCTTTAATTATTAATGTTTATTCCCTGCAAACAATTTCCGTAGTCTCAATTAGCAGTATATTGGCTAAATCCTTGTCAGAGACTTTTCATTTTTAGCCGTATTTTATTATCACCCATGATCACACAAGATCTTAATTCTGATCTAGATCAATTTTCGTGATCCAAAAATTTCTGGTAAGTATACGTGCTATCAAACACTGATAACGTTTTTAACCTTCACCCTATTTTGCAGCTCTATAAGAATCGGAAAGGTGATCTCCCTCAACATCTGAAACTCCAAAATAAGTTTTTTAATGCCATGCAGAATCATCTTAATCAATTTCAAGAAAAATGATCTATAGGGAAAAACACTTGAAGGAAGAGATGGACCTAAAGCGAAAAACAGCTGCAAACAGAAACAATATTTTGGCTGAATATGCTGCAAAAAAAAAAAAAAACAAATCAAAAAAATGGTTGAGGCAAAGAAAGGGAAGGAACTCCGTTATATAAAAAAGGAGCCACTATTTAGGGTTTTATTTAAAAAATGGCGAAGTACTCATTTATGAACTAATTCCCTTTTGTTTTTTTTTACATTTATTTCTTTAAGTTTCTATTAGTTTATCAGTTACAACAAAAATATGAGTTTGATTTTATACGTTTATTACATTTCTATTTATTAAATCGTTCGGAAATGAGTTTTAAGTAAACCAAATGAGTGTTCTACAAGGATACGTCCAAATGAACGCATCTCAATAAATTTCCGTTGCACATCCGTTATTGCTCTTTTATCTTTAAAGGGTGGAATTAACCACTCTATTAGGAAAAGTTTATTTGTTTGTTCACAAGCTTCTCTGTACAAATCAGATCTTTGTAAAACTCGGCTATCGTGCAAGTTACCTGGCTCTCCACAGAAAATGTTTACACACTTTCTCTTGGCATCCACCACAGCTTGTACAGAAATATTATAACAGCGTTTCCTGTTGAAATAGCTTTCCTTCTTAAAGACTGGCGCTTTGATTCGTACCTGGGAATCATCGATGCATCCCAAGATTCCGGGAATCTTTGTTCTCCCTTCCATTAATGTTGCATTTTGTGCAGCTTCATTTCTGTTTGGTCATTTGACATATTCATGACCAATGGATATGAGCCACGATGTTACCCTCATAACAATGTTCCATGCCGTTGAACTCGATAAACCAAATAAATTGGAGATTTCACGTCTGTGATCGCCATATAACAAAGCAATACATATATTTCCTTTTCGGTAGTTTTCTTGTTACAACTCCCTGCTAAGGAAAAAGTAAAAAAAAAAAAAATAAGAACACATCATAAACATAAACTTATCAAATCATTATACTTCTAATTCAAAATATACAACTGTACTAATATATAAATAATAATAATAATAATTTCGATCTTCGGAGAGGAATAAAAATGTGGTGCCAAGCCAGTCAATTATGCTATTCAACGTGAGAACGTGACTACGAACAATAGTGGGGTTAGCTATTGTATTAGCATTGTATTAACAGAGAAAAACGGTGGTATCAATGAGCATCACGGCAGATTAAACTGGACAGTGGCGTGATAGGGTCACGAAGAAGACCGTGGCGTGATAAAGTATCACGTGGCAGCAAGTGAGATAGATTTGCACATAAAAATAAAAAAAGTGAAGAATTGAATAAGAGAAAAAAAAAAAAAATTAAACAAAGTGCCAAAGTTAAAAACAAAATATACAATAAACAAAAACAAAGAGAAAGGAAATTTAGGGACCCCCTCAAACAGAGGGTCGCGGCTTCGAATCCCGTGCGAGGCAATTATCTGAAAAAGTCTTTTCATAGAATTTGTATGTAGTTATATGAAAATCCCGTCGAAGTCAAATCTGACTGGCTGCTGGCTGGGCTAAATGTAATGAACTAACAACAAGCACGTACTAAGACCCACTGGTTGAGGATGCACTGGCTCCAGTTTGAAAACCACCTCTGGGAAAAATATCGAAACACCTGAGTTTCAAACCACTACACCACTCGTCCGCGCCCTTAAGAAAATCCAGTAAAAGGGTATTCATATCCCCTTGGTGCGCGCGCGGGATTATAAAAATAAAGTGGAAACAAGGCGGTCATCGCCCGTTTCCAAAAAAAAATAAAACAGTGGGAACAAGTATACACACGTTATATATATACACATAAAGCAACAAAAAAGAAAATTGAAATAAAAAAAATAGCAAAGCAGTACTAAAAATTTTTTTCCGTGTCGAAACAATATTTGCAGAATATATATATATAAAAAAAAAAAACTAAGTTACATCCATTTACTATATATAAAATACCAAACGAAATCAACAGAAACCAAACGTGTAAATAGGAAGGCCGAAGAATTTTTTGCAGTGTAATTTAGTATATTATATTTACGGCAACTTAGGTATCGTATTACCCAACACAGAAACCTTTTTTCGTCCGTATTTAAAACTAGTTAAAGATATTGTATATTAATATATATATATAATATACATTCATATATAATTTCAAATATCAAAATTATTTTGCGAATATTTATACATTTTTATTTCGTTTTTCTTTATAAGTGAGAGTCCTTACAATTTTATTTTGTAAGGTACATATATGTACATACATCCCCATAAGTCTTTTGGGGATAGTGAAACATACTTATACCATTCGATAATTATATGCACTTGCATATGTTAATATGTTATTATCGTACAAAAGAAATTTTTGCAGGAAAAAAAAAATTAGGCAATAAAAAATTAAATTTTTTATTTCGTTAAAGGCGCTATAATGGCGCGTAAGAAATTTTCAGTGGGTGTCGTGGAAAAGCAGAACTCGGCTGGAGGTGAGGTAAGCTGGTAAACAATATCTGCTCAACGGCCACCGGATTTCTAGGTTGGGAGGGATAAGGCCAACGCTGATTTACACCACAGCGCCCCTCAGTATCGTAAGTTCCGTCTGTTTTGTTTTATTTTGATTTTGGTTCGTAAAGATTTGTCGGCATGTGTTTTTGTAGTAGTAGGTCCCGTCAAAGAGTGAGGACAAGAACCTGCCCCATCCGGCGAGCATAGCCGTGCCTCGCAAGCATGCCACGTTCTTCACTCGGTGACATCCTTTACTTTCCTTTTCCAGTCCAGTCTACATCCTAGTTTCCGGTCCTCTTCCCAACCCCAACGCCCTCTTTGATCCTCCAATCCCTTTTGGTATTCCTTTACCTTCCTTACCTGTCCTATACCCATATTATTATTACAAAATGGCTCACAACGTTTGTGCTTGTCAAATGTCCGTACTAGTAATCTATCCGCAGATGTTCCTGTGGTCGTCATCAAAGAATCCGTAATTCTTCAAGTGGGAGTCAGTTGACATACCAAGTTGAACTGCGACGGGTGACATTGATGATGACCACAAACACAACTCAAATTTGTATTCATACGTTTTCTTCTAATCTTTTCTTTTAAATGTAAATTTTACTTTCCTATCTTAAAAATAAATTTTCTTTCTTTCGTATTGTGTTTGTACACGGTTGCAGTGACCTAGTTTAAAAGTATAGTTATTGCATGCACTTGTGGCACTGTTCCGTGCTTGTATTTTAGCTTTCTTATATGTATACAAATGGAATTGCACCAAGTCTTTCAGCAAAGGCCTAGAGGCTGGTCTGGAATTGCGGAAGCAATTTGTGAAGTATTTTATGTGTCTCGTTTTTTGTCTAGTATTAAATTTTCTATGGGATAATATATCACGTCCGTACGCAGTCAAATCATTAAGAATATCAGCTAAAACATCGTCGCATCCGCCAGCGAAAACATGCTATGATACTTCCCATATTAAAAAAAAAAAAAAAAAAAAACCAAATACAAAATACCTTTTTCTTTATTCCATAATATACACACAATATAAAATACATATATCACATACATAATTTTATTTAAGTTTACACACATTAAACCATACATAGCACAAGCAGGGATTTTTGGAGTTTTTCTTTTTGTCATTCATAGGTATTTATTAATTTTTTGTTTTCAATTGTCTATTCATAGTCAAATTAATTATTTATATTTTATTATTATATTTATAATTATTTATTATTTATTCATTTATTTATTAAGAACTTATTTATTTATTTGTTTATATTAGACTGAGTTAATTATTTATTTATACATTAGTAGTACTATACATAAATATGTAGGCATTTACAATTTTTTTAAAGTACAGTACTTAAATTATTAGTGGCAATGGTATGTGCTAATTTTGTCTGATTTTGCTAATTTGATTTGTTTTATTGCGTTACACTTCGTAGGCATGGTGAGAATTTCGACCTAAAACAAAGATAAGACTTAGCATCATTTGTGGGAAAGTTTAGAAAACATTCTTTATAACTATATATATATATAACTATATATATATATATAGCTATATATATACATATCTGTGTCCCTAAAAAGAATTAAGTTTAGAGTTCTTAGTTTTTTAGTACCTTTTTAAAATGAATGAGTCTGAAAAAGACAAAAAATTTGGAGAAGCAGCGAATTTGAACAAAATCGCAGGCTTATCAGAGCCAGTTTCTCACATGATTACAGGTACGATACCAAAAGTCCAGCACAGTCCACCGGCCGGTAGAGTGCCACCAGCAACATCGACTGCATTAACGAGAAATACTAAAGATACTACTCACGCTGTACCATTGCAACAAATTTTAGCTGTTACTTCAAATTATCCGCCGTGAAGTAGTTCGTTCTTACAGTTCCCACCTCCTTCCAACACTCTCAGCCACAGTGGCTCGAGCGACTCCATAGACCCACCATATTTTAGTAGTCTTAGTCAGCAGGGAGCCGTAATGGTAGAATCACTCAATCCAAGCAATCGGTCCAGTGTTACTATTGAAGAAAAACAAAAATACATAAATAACACACAGAATAACAACGAAGATAGAAATAACATACTGTCAGACATTAGAACCTACGTTAATCTGGCAGTGATGAATTCATATTCCTCCTAAAACGAGGCTTTAAAAGAAGAAATCGCAAGCCGGCAGGTTTGGAAGATGGAGTCTGGAGCTCCAGAAATATCCTTTCCAAATTGAGCACCGAAAGGGATCTCTAAACATAGTACCTGATACTCTGTCTCGTGCACATATTGAAAGCCTTAAAATGAAAGACATCGCTTCACTCGTCGATCTTAATTCCGACGCCTTCAAGTCTAAAGAATATTTAGAGCTGATAGAAACGGTCCAACAACACCAAGAGGAATTGCCAGACCTTAAAATAGAAGGAGACTACGTGTATAAGCGGTCGCTTTCACCGTACGGAGATGAGTCCACGGTTGAACATAACTGGAAGTTATGGATTCCGTCGGATCTCACAGAGGAGTTGGTTGTTGGAGTTGGCGAGCACACAATCCTCTGAAAGCTTCGTAATATGTGTCCAATTGCGTTACATGTAAACTTTGTAAACCGTCCTATCTCATACAACGTCCGCCAATGTCATCAAATTTTTGTACAGATCGTCCATTCCAGAAACTATATATAGATTTCTTGGAACTTTACTCCAGATCAAAATCTGGAAAAAAAATATGTATTTGTAGTCCTTGCCCATCTGTCAAAATTTGTTTTGTTGAAACCGCTTGAAAATGCAAGCTCATCCAGTGTTGTCCAGTATTTACAAGATGTTTTTAATTTGTTCGGTGTACCACAAATAATACACTCGGACAATGGTAAGCAGGAGTTCTGTGCATAGTTTAATCGGTGTGTTACCATACTTCGTCTTGTTTGGTACAAATATGATGAAACACGGTAGCTGCTACGAACTGGCTCAACGACTTAATGCTGTGGAGGACAGAGAGCTATTGACCCTCTCAAGACAAAATCGATCGCAGTGCTTGAGAAACAGAATAAAGTAGAATATGAAGAGATCTTACGAAAGGAGCGAAGAAACGTACAACACGAGAACACGACTGGGCCGATATATACCTGCCAAGAGATATGTAGAAAAAATTTCGTTTTAAGGGACACGTCTAAGTATATCCGAATAGATTTTCTAACTCATACATGTTCCGACCAATTGGTCTGACAACACGACATTTAACATATTTAGAACACAACTTGGACGATAAAGTTGTGTTCTAAATATGTTAAATTTGGACGATAAGTTGTGTTCTAAATATGTTAAATGTCGTGTTGTCAGACCAATTGGTCGGAACATGTATAAGTTAGAAAATCTATTCGGAAAAGAAATCGGAGTCTACCATAAAATAAATAAATAAAACAATAAATAAATAAAACAGTGACAGCAACGTAAAGTTACAAAAGTATGCACGTAATCATAATGTTAGGAAGATCGTTTTGTTCATTATGTTAATTTATTTAATTATTAATTTTTTTATTAATTTATTTATTAATTTACATAGGTATAATTAGAGAA
Organism: Volucella inanis; assembly: GCA_907269105.1. NCBI lineage: Eukaryota > Metazoa > Arthropoda > Insecta > Diptera > Syrphidae > Volucella > Volucella inanis. Next base: position 124,759,056 of record OU026156.1, on the reverse strand, counting down.
TATAGACTGAAATAGGATAAGGCATTAATTTATGTATGCATTTGTAAAAAGAATAGTTTATTTATTTATATTTATTTACCTATCTATTTATTTATTTTTCTATATATTTATTTATTTATATGTATATCTTATTATATATTTATTTATAGACTTATTTATTTATATTCACTTTTGTGACATGCGTGTAATGTATTTATTTAATTTTTTTGCTTTTTTGTATCATATAATTCTTTTGCAAGTTATGTATTCACATATGTAATTACGTTGCTACAAAACAGAAACTCGCACTGCTGGTTGGAGGTCATTGTCCTAATGTATATACGCAGAAATGCACATATGTATCCGTAGGTTTAGGCTAAATATCTTATATGCCCGACTTAACAGATCGAGGGGTTCTTCAACACGTCAAATTATTCCAAATTCAAGAAGCTTTCCTCAGTCCTTTCCGACATAAGACTCTGGAAAGCCCCGAGTGTTGTTACAACTCCCTGCAAAGGAAAAATTCAAAAGAAAAAATTAAGAACATACCATAAACATAAACTTACCAAATTATTTTCCTTCTTATTGAAAATAAACAACTGCCAAACACAACAACGTGATGAAGGAAAAGGAAATTCGATCCTCGAAATAATTTCGATCTTCAGAGAAGAATAAAAATGTGGTGCCAAACTAGCTTAGGTTAGAACCAACATTTTTTTTAATAGATTAAGGTAGGGAACTGATAACTTAAAACAGCTACCATATTATGCTATTCAGCATGAGAACACGACTACGACCAATAGTGGGGTTAGTTATTATTAGGCCTTTTTTGTCTGCTTTATCATTCTTGTTCATTATCGTTTGGCAAATCATCATGGAAAGACTCACACCACAACAGCGTCACAAATTGTTCAGCTGTATTACGAAAATGAGAGCGTTCTGTGAGAAATGTTTTCGTGCGATTCGAGGAATTTACGGTGGGCATATTCGATCTACTGAAACCACTATTGTCAATACCATTCGCAAATTTGAGTCCCAGTTTACATTAGTGGATGATACTTGACCAGTTAGACCACATCCAGCACGTGTTGAAGCGTTTTGTCGTCGTTCTCAGCAGCTGGAAAATCTCAATGAAAATCGGTGTTTTATCGTGAAATTTTTTTCAGTGATAAAGCTTATTTCTGGCTCAATGGATACGTTAATAAACAAAATTGCCGTATTTGGGCTGATGAGCCACCCCAAGAGTACCAAGACATTCAATTAAAAACAACAGTATGGTGTGGTTTATGGGCTGGTGGAATCATTGGTCCATATATCTTCAAAAATGAGGCAAATCAGAATGTTACAGTCAATGGTAATAGTTATCGTTCCATGTAAACGGACTTTGTGCTTACTGAAATTCAAGCACATGGTCTCGGTGAGCTCTGGTTTCAACAAGACGACGCTACGAGCCATACAGCACGTGAAACAATGGACTTGTTGAGAAATCATTTTGGTGAGCACTTAATTTCACGTTTTGCTACGGTATATTAGCCGCCTAGATCATGCGATATCATTCCTTTGGACTATTTTCTCTGGGGTTATGTAAAGTCTCAGATCTTTAGGAAAAAGCTAGCTACGATTGAGCTTTGGAAGCCAACATTACACGTAATATTCGCGAGATACCAGTCGCTTTGTTCGAACGAGTCGCCTAAAATTAGACCTTCCGAATGGACCACCTCAGACGTAGGTGGTAAATGCCATGAATTGTTCTTTTAACCGATAATAAAAATTTTAAGTTCACTTTCAAATTAATGTTTTATTTGACATTATAAATGAAACCTCACGATGAATCACCCTATAAAACCAAAAAAAACTTAGTTATTATTTTTATTATAATTTATTAACATATGATTAAAATACATAAAATAATAATAAAATAATATGGGTTAGTAAATATATTGCACTTAAATGTGTAGATTCAATTTATTTGCAAAGTTATTAATTTTGACAATATTTTCGTGGTTGGGTTTACTTAAAAACTCGTAAGGTGGTTGTTGTTTGAAACAGGATTGGCAAGATGGCGGAGATTCCCTTTGAGGAGATGGTGGGTGAAGGCTGTGTGTCCTAAACGCATCCTCGTGAAGGTAGTGTTCATGCCTTTTGAAGTTGTGGTAGGGAAGGTTGGCTGCGATCTATTCGTGTTGATGGTCGAATAATAATTATGGTAGTTATGCCAAGCCAAGAGTTGCCTAGATCTAATCTTTTTGTTGATGGATCTTAACATGTCAGATCTGGTGTGAATTGCAAATTTGTGCACTGGAGCGCTGTGTGCAAAATTGGCAGGTATGTCAGCGTGCTCGTTACCTTTAATCCCCATATGACTGGGGATCCACATTAGCTTCAGCTTGTTGGGGGATCTTATAAGGCAGTACCTAATCTGAATGACACTCTCCAAATTGTGATTAGGGTTCTTAACTGCATTAAGAATTAATAAGCTATCAGAGCATATCACATGTTTACCACGCATCTTCTTAGCAATTGATGTGGTTTTTTGAATAGCTAAAGCTTCAGCGGTAAAAACGGATGCACTTTTAGGTAGTAACCCTATGCTGAACAATGATCCGTCTTCGTAAATAGCTGCGAACTGTTTTTGGAGCCGTCAGTAAATATAATATAACCACTGGATTTTAATTCCGAAGTAATGCCAAGGAATAAAGCGTGATATATATCTTTGTTGGTGTCATTTTTGTTATGTTTTGCTAAGTCCATAATGGAACCATCGAGGATATATCGGATGGTATACAGAGATGCTGTTTACCGGAGATTCAAATTCTTTGTGTAAATAGGAAGGCCGAAGAATTGTTTGCATTGTATTTTAGTGTATTTTATTTATGGCAACTTAGGTGTCGTATTACCCAACACAGATATCCTTGCTTTTGGTCAAATTTAAAATTTTCTTTAAATCTAGTTAAAGATATTGTTTATTAATTTAACCATCGGTGAAATGTCCCACGACCCAGTTTCGCCCATACAGAATTCCAAGAATCAAATTCACCTGCACTTGCAATTCCAGGAATCAACTGCAGCCGAACTCACATGACATCTGAACTGCACTTGGTACCACCAAATACATTTGTCAGCAAAACTCATATTTATAAATACATGTGGGATACTTTAATGAGCTCTTAGTTGTCAGTTGTTAGAATTAATTTTGAAATAAAGGTTAGGCAATCTGCCTAAAAAATATTTTTTTAAGAAAATATTTTTTTTTCCTTTAACTGGCGCCCGAGCAGGGACTGCTTCATAGCACTACATCCGAACTAATTTATCGCGAGTATTAACGTTTAGTTAAACGTGCGTAACCGAACGTAGAAAACTGCGTGATAATCAAGCGCAGTATAACGTGAGTTCGATAAGTAAGATAAGGTTCGTCATAGACAACGTGAGTACAATCTGTGCGATAACCAAGCACAAATAGCGAGTATGTGAAGTGTGACACAAAAAACTACATGAGTGAGTAAGCGTGTGTAATAAAGCATAAAAACCGCGAGTGCGTATAAAAACAGTGGACACCAAACCACAAGAAAAAGCAGTGCTATGTAAGGGGAAAGAGGCCCCTTAATAGCCTTGTTAAACAAGGACAAAAAGGAGTTCAAATTGGACAGCCGTTCACCTACGATCAGCAGTTCCGGAAACCCTATTTTATTGTTATGAAAATAAAAGTAATTTTCTTTGTTATTTTGTAAATCATTTATAATTAATATTTTGAATAAGAAATTTTAAATTTTTAAACCAATAATTGTGAAACTTTCAAACTTTTGAAAATACATAATTATTGTTGTACTTTTATAAACCAGAATTAGTTAAACTCAATTATCAACCTCATTTCTTAAAAAACTATAAAGAAAATTAATATATAAGTATGGCAAGCCAAAAAAATTTAGTAAGACCAGCCAGGCTAGAACTACTACAAGAAAATTCTGTGCCCCAGAATCCTAACCCTGCCCCACAGAATTCTAACCAATTAAACAACGACATGATAAGACTCATAACACGACTAGTTACCGAAACCTTACAAACACAGGGACGTCCGATTTTCAATTCAATTATGAGTCCCGCTTCAGACATAAATAATGACAAAGATCAACCAATAAATTTATCTAGTAACCGAAATTTATCCGATATGGACAAAATACCAGAGGGGGTACTACTAAATATTATGGTATACTAGCAGTCATTAGAAACGAAATTACGGGACACGCAGATATAGTTTTAGAATCATACAACACCCCATCAAATTGGAGAAAAATATCCAAAGGTTTATCCTTACATTATGCGGATAAAAGGCACCTAAGCACACTGGAATACCAGATGACAACACTGGTACAGGACAACAGCTCAATACACGAGTTTTATCAAATGGTGTATCACCACTTATCTATGATTTTAAATAAACTCGGATCATTGGACTTGAGCCAAGAGTCTTTGAATAATATAAAGCAATACTATCGAGACAAATCTCTAGACACCTTCGTCAGAGGATTAAAAGGAGATCTACCCAGACTCCTTAGTATACGTGAGACTGCAGATTTACCGCAAGCCTTGCACCTCTGTTTGAAGCTGCAAAATATGGACTTCCGAGCACAACATGCTAATAATTCTCAGTCTGTCTTTCGAAAATTTCACCAACGAACACCACCAATAGTTCCTCCCAAGAGAAATAGCTTTTCCCATCCAACACCAATTCCTGCTCCCAAACGGGAATTCTATCCGCAATTACTCCATAACCCTCGTAACCCCCAACCTCCTCAATTCCATAGAGAAATACATAATCAACCAAAATACCAGTACCATCAGCAAAGGCTACCACCAAACCAACGCCCTCTCCCACCTAAATCAATGAGCATAAACTATTCCTTTTTTAAATGTTTTTTTTTTTTATTTCATTCAATATATGTAGTCCTTTTCTTAATCCCGTCCGAAAAGTAATTTTCCAGAAGGTCTGCAAAATACTCCTCCTCGCGTGAGTTGAATTTTTTATTGATGAGCCATCTTTTGAGGTTTGGGAGCCAAATCGGGCGAATACGGTGGATGCGACAGCAAATGGAGCCGTAAGTCATTGATTTTAGCCGTGGTTGCGATGCTCTTGTGCGCCGGTGCATTGTCTTGCCAAAATAAATTTTTTTTTCGCTTCATGTGAGGCCGTTCTGCAGCGGTTAATGTTAATGGTTAATGGTTTTTGCTTTTTCGAGGTAGTCCACGAAGAGTATGCCATGACAATCCCAGAAAACCGACGCCGGAACCTTTCCAACCATAGTGGATACAAGTTTCATCAACAGTTACGAATCGATGCCAAAAGTCCGCCCTATTCCGCATCAGCGGCAGGATAACTTTTTCATATGCAGAATATCGCCCAAAATATGGCGTGTGCGCTCAGCACTAATTTTTGTGTTATCTGTTAGCTCGCGCACCTTCACTTTTCTGTCAGCCAACACCATTTCATGTTTTTTTTTTTACATTGTCCTCTGTAATCGCATCGAAGGGTCTGCCGCTGCGGACTTGATCGTTGTTGCGGCCACCACGAAACTCTCGAAACCAATATTTGACGGTGTAATCTGACGGAGCATTAGCCCCAGATTACTTTTCTTTTGTTTCCTTCACCGTTTTGCCTCTCAAAAATAATGTTTTATGAGAGAACGAAAATCGTTTTTGTCCATACTCAATATGATGCCAAACACGTCAACAACAATCAGCTGTCAAAGCAAAACTAAAGACAGTATCGCACTGAAATTTGACATGTCTGCCTAAATATGAACGGACTTCAAGGCACTATAACCTTTTTTGCCGTAGTAGCGCATTCTGGTGGTCAAGGAAGTTACTTTTCACCCCACCTATTAAAATGCTACGAGTTTATTACACTGAACAATTTAACCCGAATAAGGAAGACTGTCAAGAATACAATAAATTTTTGGGATTTGTCGTCTGCAGAGATGGGAAGAAAACCAATTCTAAGAAAGTTGAAGCCATTGCCAAATTACCAATCCCTAAAACGCTCAAAGACTTACGATCTTTCCTAGGTATGTCAGATTATTATCGCCGATTTATTAAAGATAACATCCCTTTTAAGAGGAGAAGACGGAGTGTCCAAACATCTTTCCAAAAACAAATCCATTGACCTCAACGCAGATCAAGAAACACAAGTCTTCAAGGAAGTTACCCTAACACATCTGAATTTCAATATAGACTTTGAACTAACGATGTTTACTTCGGATTACGCAGTAGGCGCTGTGTTGTCTCAAGACAGGAAACCGATAACGTTTTTATCTAGAACACTAACCTAAACAGAGGAGAGGTATGCCACAAACGAGAAAGAGATGCTCGCAATCATCTGGGCTCTCAATTCGCTTAGGAACTACCTGTACGGTTAAAAAAAAAAAAGTAAAAATATATACATACGCGCTGAGCAACAAAAATACGAACCACAAAATAAAGCTATGGAAGGCCATTCTGGAAGAGTACAACTATGGACTAAAGGAAAGAACCAGGAAAGTCTAATGTGGTCGCAGACGCTCTATCACGACTCCCTCAGACGACGCAGATAAATTCTATGACAATGACAGAAAGTAGTCACGAGAGTTCTTCTCATAATTTGATTCCAACAGCAGAAACTCCTCTAATGTCTTACGTAACCAAATTATCCTTAAAACCGGAAATGACAGTAACTATGAATTCATAATCCCATTCCCAATCTACCACAATTCCCAATCTATTCAGCCCAGTTACACTGATTCAGACATTATCAATATATTTAAAAAATACATTAAATCTAGCACAATTAAATGATTATTGACGAAAGAGGAAATTATGAGACAAGTACAAAGCATCTACCCGTTACACTTCAGCAATTACAAAATTAGGTACACTCAGATGATGGTTGAAGACATTACAGACGAAACTGAACAGGAGGAAAAAATTCTAAAAATCCATCACAGGGCGTATCGTAATCCAGAGGAGAACAGAAAGCAGCTTCTTGAAAGTTTTCATTTCCCAAAGATGGTATCCAAAATTAAGAGAAGAGTAAAAAACTACCAAACCTGTAAACAGAATAAATATGATCGTCACCCCAACAAACAAATCCTCAATCCAACTTCTATCCCTACTTATCCCGGCCACACCGTACATCTTGACATATTCTCAACAAAAAAATACCTAGTGCTAACAGCTATATGTAAGCTCACTAAATTCGCAAAAACAATAATTATCCAATCTAGAGCTATTACCGACACTAGACAACCGCTTCGAGAAATTTCGTTCTCATTCTGTGTCCCAGAAAATGTAGTCATCGACAATGAAAAGGCTCTCAATTGTGTAACGATTACATTCATGATGGAAGATGAGTTAGGCATACACAACTACAAAACACCACCGTATAGAAGCGTGGTAAAAGGGGAGATCGAGCGGTTTCATTCTACCCTTTTTGAGATCACGCGATGTCTCAAAGCCGAACAGATGACTAGGTCTTTCAAAGAGCTTCTCGAAAGAGCAACGAACAAGTATAACTTCACAGTTCACTCGACAAACCAAAAAAAAACCAGTCGAGTTCTTTCTTGGCCGATCCCCACGAGTAACTCCTTAAGGTTTTAAAAAATCCCGCCAACAAAACATTGAAAATATAACACTAAAACAGAAAAAAGACATTGATTATCATAACAAAAAACGAAAACCCATTAAAAACTATCATCCAGGAGGATGATATTACGTAAAGCGCAATAAAAGATTAGGGTCTAAATTAACTCCCTGATATCGAGAAGAGGTAGTCAAAGAAAACAAAAACACAGAAGTTAAAACAGAATTGGGAAAAACTATACACAAAAGCCAAATAAAAAACTGACCAACCTATTCTTTTTTTATTTCAGCCATACCCTCCTTCTAATAAAAGGAGAAATCCAAATTTTAGAAACTCTCAATTTATATCAATAAAAACCGGCCAGATTAAAATGCAGAACGGAAACTTAAAATTAATACATGAAATACGACAAATTTCTGACCAACGTTGCCCCAACGATCAAACTAAACTCAACAAAAAACGATCCCCTATTTCCTTATTTATCCCACGAAATATCAGCAAATATCCATAAAATCTCCGATTCTTTCGTGATTTGCAGAAACATTCTCAGAAGAGGTTGAGGAATTCGTGTTTTCAGAGTTGAATAATGAAAAAATTGATGACCCAGATTCTTTGCTTTCATGGTCGCTCTTAAATAAGAACTATAAAATTAAGAATTTGTTAATATACATAGATTATAATTCAATAAAAAAAGCAAAAACAATTGTATTTACTTTAATTACAGCTGTTTTCATTTTGATTTTTTTTATGAAATATAAAATTTTGAAAGGAAAATATGTCAGACAAAAAGAAGGCCTGCCACACATTAAAACAAAAATAACAGCGATGATCTGTGTTGTTTTATTATCTTGATCTAATCCAGATAAGATCATGGGGATAATATAACACGGCTATTGCTCTAATGGAAAAGTATTCTGCTATTCAAATATAGATGGCGGTGTTTACATTTAATGTGGTTAACACATTATGCCCATATTTTTTCCGCATTTTATTTCAACATGTATTCCAAAACAACAACTACTTTTACAAATCCTTTAATTTTATTCAGCACCGAATTTAAGCTTTTTGGCACGAATTTGTTCTCGCTAACAAGTTGTCAGAAATTAATCTATCAATTGAAACTTAGAACGTAGATTCTGGAAAAAGATTTCTTTTGTAGTCAAAATCCTTTATTCTTTTATTTATTTCTTACAGTTCGTTAGCTGGAACAAATTCGTAAGGGAAATAAGGCTAGTAATTTTTTTTTTTTTTTAAAGAAATTGGTGTTTTCAAGTAACGACTGACCAAATAGCAATAATAGTTTTTCCAATTGTTATGTTTCAGCAGCTGTCAAAGTTACCAATAATATTCAATAAGGTTTGTCATTTCATCATGTATCGTTTTACGCTTGCCGAACGTGCAAAAATTATTAAAAAGTATTATCGAGATTCCGGATCAGTTGTAAATACGTATGGCTTCAGTGTGCAAGCAATTCGTCGCACCGTGGAAAAGTTTTGAGCGTGAGTACAATCTTTTGGATCTTTAACCACCGACCAGATAGAGATTGGTGCGAAATGAAGAAAACATAGCGGCCAGTATCGACGTAGAACCAGAAATGTCGATTCGCGCCGATTAGCTGATTGGGCATCGCCAGAGAGTCAACCCAGCTTATTTTTCGGTTGGATTTGAACCTACATCCGTATAAGATTGTGCTGACGCAAGCATTGTAGCAGTGAGTAGGCTAATTGGGCGCTGGAAAAGTTAGCCGGAGGACCGGCTACAATTTCTTCGTTTTTCACAAGTGATTTTGTTTACATTTCAAAAAGCACAATTCTATTTAACCTAACCCATATAAACACTTCACAAGCACAACTCACGTATTTTTTTTCGACAGTTTAACTTTATACTTATCAGGCAACAATAAATTTTTTTAAAAATCTTTACATATTAATTTTTAACTTCTAATTCTAATTTTTTCCCCTCCCGAGTGCAAAAAAATAAAAACCACATAACGCCTGTTCACATTGGCGTTGACAGGAAGATTGTCCGAAAGAAAGGGAAGGCTGTTTAATTGAGCATGAAGTAGAAGGGTTATTTACATAGAAAATCCACTTCTAAGCTTGATTTCTGTGTGATGCATACCACTTTTTTCCCCTTATCGTTCTATTTCTGGCATATTTTTTCATTTAATGGCGTTTTCGTTTGAACTTTTCGCGTACTCCAGAGAAGAAAAGTGACGTGAAACCATTTTCCCTATTTTTTTCCAGAAAAAAAAGTTTGTTTTTCGTTTTTATTTCAGAATCAAAATTTCTCTCCTGGATTTTATGTCAAAATGTATAAACGTCAAATAGTCTAATATAGTGTTTAGTAAACACTTCAACTCTTGACAGAAGGCATTTCGTAATACACATTACTTTTATGATGATATCAGACTTTGTGTTCATTTTATTCGGTAAGCCAAATCTGAATTTTCACTTCACAGCTGTGCTTAGTCTCGTTGGTGTTTGTTTTTTATAAAGACTAAAAATTTAGACTAGCAATAGAAAAAGTAATCACTTTTCTACGTAATTTCTCGTACATCGACCACACAGTTAGAGAAAAGATTCCTAAAAGAATCGTATGGCAATACGAGAAAGCCAATTGGAGCGGACTTAACAGTTTTTTTTAGGAATTTTAACTGGTCGCTATTTTTCCTCGATAATACCGTGGATGCCGCTGCTGATATGATCATAGACACCATTCCCTTTGGAAACAAATCCACTATCTCTCATCGTATGAAGAGTATCAAACCAAAAGAAAGGGCATGATACTTAAGTTTTGTCCCCGCCTACATTGAGTGCGTCGAATCTTCAATAGGACGAATAAACTTTCGTACTCGTTTCGTAGCAAGAGTACTTAAAGATCTTCTTATGAAGAGGTGTTCTTCCTCGCTGGCAAAATCACCTGCGTAAGATTTTTCATCAATCCTACCTTTTAGGACTCTTTCCAAGCAGATAGAAAACAGCATTTGTGCAGGCCGTCTTCTTGTCTCTCTTCCTATAGACCCATTGCACTTACGACTTTTCCTTCCAGGGTCATGCAAACGCTGATAAACCGTCAGCTCATGAAATATCTCGAAACGTGAAAACTTCTCAATGACCGGCAGTATGGTTTTCGTAGCAAGTTCCACCGGTGATTTGACTGCATGTCTCACCGAAAAGTGGAACCAAAACGTACTTCAATCTGGCGAAAGCAACATAGTTGAACTTGATATTTCTAAAGCATTTGACAGAGTTCGGCATCAGGCTCTTTTTTCGAAAATGCGTTCTTTTGGTATCGATGACTCTCTTCTTCAATGGATTAGAAATTACGTTTCGTAACGTTTAATTTAAGTTGTATTGGTCGATTTAAGGTCTAATATTTACAAAATAAATGCTGGTGTACCCCAGTTTTCCGTTCTGTCTCAGCCACTTTTTTTTTTCATTTTCATTAAAGATCTATTATCTGCTACTTCTAATCCAATATACTTCTTTGCTAAAGACAGTACTTTCTGCTTTTCATATTCGTTCCCGGACTCACGTCCCTGCTCTTTGGTTGTAGAACAGGAACGGCAGCGTATGTTAAGCTCATAAAATTCCGATATTAACAACATAACCAACTGGGGAACTATAAGCAGAGTGGGATTGAATGTAATTTCCAAAACTCAATACTGTCTGCTGTCATTAAAACGAAATCCAACCACCCAGTCATTATCCATGAATGACACATGGATCGTCGAAACCGAAAAACTTTCCATTCTCGATACCACATATTCAATGTCGCAAAAAATGCTGCGAAATGTTTAGGTTTCCTCTAGCGATGTAAGAATTATTTCACGTTTTTAACATATAGGGCATTCATCTCCCAAAATTAGGGTACGATGCCTACATCTGGTTAGGTGCTCCTAAAACATCTTTGCACCTGCTAGATAGAATCCAAACCCGTGCGATTAAACTCATAGGTGATACTAATATCAGTCAGTCAATTGAACGGTGTCCTGTCTCACCTTGTTTTATCGCTCTTTCCACCACCAGTGCCCCATAGAATTCGCCAGTAGCATTGCGCGCCTTCAAACCTCCAACCGCAACACCCGTCTCGCTACGAATGCTCATGAGTATACCCTCAAGTCACTTTCAAACGTACTCTGTAATATCGTGATTCGTTCCTAAGCTGTACAACTCGCTTATGTAAATGCCCTCAGTATTTCTCCTTTTTACCTCCCTGATTTTCCTTCGCCCGCGCTGTGTAAAAACATTTTAAGGGTACTCAAATCCCTTACGATCGCGCTATTTATAAAAAACAACTATGGTTTTTGTTGGTTGCCATTAAAGTTTCGGGAAACGACCCAGCGAGGTCGATGGTTATTCGTTCAAATGGTGCTCCGACATTGTATTGTTGCAGTCATCCGTGTGGCTTTACATTTGGACCCTTGGTAGCCGCACACCGCACTTTTTGCATAAATTCTTGACATATTGCTTAGCGATTAGCCAATAGAAACATTCCCTTACACTTTCCAACGTCTTGTTTATTCCCAAATGGCCTTCTGAGATTCCATCTGGACCGTGGCACGATTAACTACATACGAGATGTTGTTCCATCCGCTTTTTCCCGTTTTCTCTTCAGTTAACTATCGTGCACACAAATTGAGTGCCAATGTGCCCAGTATGCCTTCAGAGTATGGCTCCGATCAGACATCTGCTGAAAACTTGGCCTTCCTTCATGTTCCTTCCAGGCCAATATTAGTTCGATGTCATTATCTGTCTGTTGGGAGGAACTTATTTCATCTGTACCCCATAGTGGCCTGTTCTTTCGCTTCTTTACAGTTGCATAGTTCACATTTAACTCCGGACGGTCGACGAGAAAAAGCACCAGCATTTGAGTGGAGTTTTCTCTTGCGCTGTTGCTATACAAAGTCATAGCCCTGCAACTTCTCGATCCATTTCGCAACTTGACACTCAGGGTTCTTAAGTTGAAGTAGCCATTCCAGAGCTGCGTGGTCTGTCCAAAGCATGAACCTTTGTCTATAGAGATACTTATGGATATGCTTCGTAGCCAAAATTAAAGCCAGAAAAATCCTTAATGGAACTTCTATAGTAGGTGGCAAATCCCAAAAAGCTTCTCAGTTGGTGTTTATCTTTTAGGTCAACTTTTCACTTCTTTGATTTTTTTAGGATCCATCCTTACTTCTTCAGCTGATATTATATAACTCAAATATTTTACTTCCGGACAGAACAAGGCACACTTTTCTGAGTTTAGCATCAAATGAGCACTTTACAGCCTCTCTAACACTTCTTTTAGATTTTCGCGATGCTTCTCGAATGTCTTGCCTATTCGTTAATTCCATTACTCGGTCGAAGGTGCCCGGAGCGTTGCACAGTCCAAACGGCATCACTGATAACGACGAGAGACCGCTTCCTGCAGTGATGGCAGTTTTTTCACGATCCTTCTTCAAGTCAGGAGTTGAAAACCATTCCGCTTCAGAAAGTAAATCCAAAGACGTGTTATCGATTCTCGTAAGTGGGTAGCTGTCCTTTTTAGGACATCGTTGAGACGTCGGTAATCTACACAAAACTTCGTGCTGTCGTCTTTTCTCTTCGCGAAGAATGTGGTGTGATGTTGAACAAGTTGCGTACGTTCATATTCTCCGTCTTGTGTAGGAAATACATATATCAGCGTACTGATATAGTAGTTTTTCTGCCAGGATTCGCTGCACTTGATCCAGATTACAGAGGCTAAGAATTTTGTTCTTCATTTATGTTTCGAACTGTTGCGACCGGTGTTGTACGATTTTTTTCCGCTGTGGTCGATATAGCCTTAACAGGTACACATTTTCCCACTATCTCCCCCTTTTTCACCTTTGCACTGAATGTCTTTGGATCTAGAATACTTACAGAGACCATGAAGTCTCTTCTGGCTCAATCAAATAGAATCGGTGACTAGCAGGACCAACTTCCACTTTCACCCAAACAATTGCTTACGACGAAGGCTCTAGAATCTGATTTCTGCAGATAACGACCCATGTTTCCGTCTTTCAGGGTTTGTGCCCCAAAGCCCACAACTAGTCCATGTTCTCTCATGAAGTCTGTACCAGTGATATGTTCGTCGTATATGTCAGATACCAGAAAAACCTGAGAGAAGGCTATTCCGACCAGCTAGATTTTTATATCAACTTTACCACAACCTAACCTAACCTGTTTCTCCCGTAGCTGTTCTCAGGCTGGAAATGCTGGTGTTATGCAACCAGGATTTTTGCACAAGATGCCTCCTAATGTTGCCATTCATTTTCCCTTTCCACTGACTACTTCTACTGGAAGGATTTCATTGCATCGTACAGACACTTACTTGGCTGAATGATTCCATTTTCTAAAAGTTTCTATATTTCTTAATTAACAAGGTCATGTTCTGCTATAGGGTACGGGTATTGCTTTGTCCAAATAGGATATTCTGTTTGCGTCCTAATTATAGTCTAGATAGTCAGGCTAGTATGTCTATTTATTGTGTAATTAGATAATTTGTAGTTTCTAAATTTCAAAACAAACTAAAGTATGTCCTTACATAGTTATCGATTTTTTAGATTTTATTATAGATAATCCATGTGGATTTGTAGCTGATATAGTTGTTAGTGGATCCTGCGTCCACTAATATTGTAACGAGTGTACCAGTCTTGCCGGGTGTGCCATAATTTATTTTGAAAAATTTTAACAATCGCTAGTTTCCAAAAAATTTTTTTTTGACTTATTCAAATTTTGAAAAACCTTTTGAACTCATAGCGGATGCCTCTGACTACGCAGTTGGTGCTGTGTTATCCCATGACAGCAAAACAATAACCTTTTTTCAAGGACTATAAATAAAACCGAAGAGAGTTACCCTTTTTTTTATAATTCCGCACGCGTACCAAGGGGATATGAATACCCTTTTACTGGCTTTTTAACAGGGCGCGGGCGGGTGGTGTAGTAGTTTTGAAACTCAGGTGTTAGGTTTCGATATTTTTCCTGAGGTGGTTGTCAAACTGGAGCCTGTGCATCCTCAACCAGTGGGGTCTTAGTACGTGCTATTTGTTAGCTCTTTATATTTAGCCCAGCCAGTAACCACTGCAACATCAGTGTTATGCCTTCATGTCAGAGTTGACGCCGACGGGATTTACATATAACTACATACAAATTCCATGAAAAGACTTTTTCAGAGAATTGTCTCGCACGGGATTCGAACCCTGCGACCCTCTGTTTGAGGAGTCAATGCATATAACACTACACCACGGCCACCCCACCCATTAACAAGAAGGAGATGCTCTCCATCATCTGGGATCTCAATTTGCTTAGGAATTTCCTTTACGGATCAGAAAAGGTAAACATTTATACAGATCATTAAAATATGCGCTGAGTCACAACAGCAGCAAAGGTTAAAAGATTAGTAAATAATTCCAGAACATGCAAAGAAAATAAATACGAACGATACCCAAACAAACCTACCTATTTCAAAATATCCTTGCCACACAGTAAACCTTGATATATTTTCGACAAAAAAGTTTTATTTCTGACTATCATATGTAAACTTACGAACAGCTGGTAAAAAACCGGTTGAATAAAATTGGAACCTAAAACTGATCCACTTTTTTTTTTTTTTTTGTCGGAACTTAACACTTAGACAAAGAACTGGTTGCACTCCTTGTCCTCTTTAAGTCTTACGAAGAAAGATGAGGAAACTCTTCAGTGATAAGATGCCTACAGTACCAGCACCCACCACGTTAGAACCAAGTACCTGCATCCTGATGCGAGCGAAAGCCGGACATTCACAAAGATAGTGCTCCGCGGTGTCATAATCACCTTGCATCATTTATACCCAGCGCATTTAAGTGCTTTAAAAAAGTGTAATGTCCCATCACGACGCCAGTAAGCAACATGCAGTCTTTCCTGCTGAGAGAAAACAGAAAGGCCGCTGAAAGGCAACTGCCATCTGCAGTTGTGTTCGTATGAAACCCAACTGTCAATTTAAGCCTTAACAGAGGACGCAGGCAGACCCAACGCAGGTTCGTGTCCTGAAAAACTCTCCCCTGGACCACGTCTGGCAAGTTCATGGCTTTAAGGGTGCATGCCATGATATGAATATCAAGGGAAGGGGATCCATAAAGTTGACCTCGAACAATACGAACAATTTCTGGCCAACATTACTTCAACTCTAGATGAAAACGAAACGAAAAACGATCCCCTATTTCCCTACCTTTTACATGAATACCAGCAAATTTAATCCAGAACCTTAGACCACAAGCAAACAAAAGATCATTAAACTTCACAGGCTCTGCGTGGAAGTGGATTGCTGGCAACCCCGACCACGACGATTACGTGACAATCAAAAGAAAAATGAATATTATACTTGTTAATTCCAATAACCGAATTATAATCTATATAACGAACGAATTAAAACTTGACAAAAACTACAAAGAAATTGTAGCAATGATAAAAGAGAACAAAAATACAAATAAGGAAATTATATCCGAAATTCAATATAAATTTAAAATTGTTATAAAGAACTAGAGAATATCAATTTAGCAATTTACTGGACAAAAAAAAAAAAAAAAAAACAATATCTTGTAAGCATTAAAAACTTCATATGTATCCCCAATTTGTTAAAAAGCAAAGAAGCAACATGCAATTTAATGAATAGTCAGCACATTCACACGATTGATGAAATATCACCAGGAATAATACTTGAGTTACTCCAAGTTGAATGCAAGTCACAGGCTCTCATCAGCTATCGAAGAATGGCGTTCATTGGAATCATTATTTTACTCTTAACGTTTTATAAAATCTTTTTCAGAAGAGAAAATATAAAAGTTATAAGTCAGCCTTCTAATAAATATAACCAAGACAAAAGTAATGAACATATGCACCCTCTAAGTGAGAAGATATTGTTCAAATATATCACCGAAACGAACACTGCCCATTGTCAGCCAACAATAAAGAAATTGAAGTTGAAGTTGAAGAAGATGAACACCTACTATGGCGAGAGCATATAAATATCCTACGTCTTCAACTTAAGAGCGCGCTATTTGCGATAGTTTACCTTAAAAGATATTCCTATTTTGAAGTGCAGAAACAAGTGTACTACTCGCTAGCAGAATCAAGAATTAGATATTTGATTCTGGTTTGGGGAAATGCGGCGAAAACCCATATTGATAAGATATTGAATCTTCAACATCATCTATTTAAAGTTTTTAGACCTGCTTACACATCTTTTAAAGTCTTAGATGCCAACGCAATATTTCAGATGACAACACTCATACACTATATAGATGATCAGAGATTTCTGCAACCTATACGTCATACGCAAAACACCAGAAGACGAGCAAAAGGAATGCTAGAAGTACCAGAAACATTCAACATCTATGGAAAACGAGAACTACGCTATGCTATTCCAATACTTATGAACAAATTTCTTCAATCTTTGAAATACATTCCTAACCTAAGAAAACGAAAAAAAATTAAAAAAATTATTTATTTCGATGTACCTTGTAAAGTAGAATAGTCACCAATGATGAATTTAGTTATTTGTATATCTACATAAAGTAATAATGTTATTCTTTTATATAACTAAACTGAGATATTATTTTAAATCACCTCAAAACCAACTAATGATTACCAATACTAACAACCACCTGCAGTTAAGCACATTGATGTAAATTTATGGAAATTCAAAATGTAAATAAATTAAAAAAAAAATAAATAAAATAAAAAAAAGCTACCACAAATAAAGGAAATTCAAAATTCTCGCTATTGAAAAGGGTACTAATAACACTCCCCGAACGATTGAGTACCACCGCACTTAGAAGGGGAAGAGTTAATAGGAAATAGATCGACTTTCTGAATTCCACTTGCGATTCATTCACACGACCCAACTTCTGTTCAATCTACCAGCAGACAAAATACCAGTCATTCACACGACTCAATTTCTGTTCAATCCACCTTGCAGGCAAGGTCGCGCGTTTGACAGAATGGGTTAAATTCTTTTGTAATTATTTTATTTGTGAGCTATGTATTTGTTGTTTTTTCTTTAACTCATTTATCAAAATACATTGTTTGTGAAGTTAATTCCCCTAATTAAATTTTAATAGAAATAAGAAGAGTACTAAGAAAAGATCTACTCTACCTCTTGCAGCGAATTCATATATTACAAATCTGAGGAAACGATACTTTATCTGTCAGCTTAACGCCGAAGTGACATTCCGGATTGAAAATTTCAAGTTGGTGTTATTGACGCAAGTTACCGTAAGTTCAATATAAAACGTACATGAAGCATATCAAAGCGCGATCGCGCGAACGCGACATTGTGTTTTGACTTTTAAACCGAATGCCACGCTTTTGCTGACCTTGGTCATAACAATCAAATAATTCATATGGAGTATTGAATAGTCTTTAGTCTTTAGTCTTAAGTCTAAATATATAAATAAAGGTCAGGCAATCTGCCTAAAACAAAATATTATGTTTTTTTAAAGAAACCAATTATAGTTTCATTAACCTACATTTATAAGAAAAAAATCTTTCTGTATTTTAATCATCCATGAATAGTAACGTTACACCATTTCCCCTCATTTTTTCAGAAGCAAAATTTTGCTTCTAGTTTTCATTTGAGAATCACAATTTCTCTCCTGGATTTTATCTCAAAATGTAGAAACGTCAAATAGTGTTGTGTATCAAACAAGATTTCTGTTTTTGGGCAGATTATTATTCTTAGGTGTTCAAATTGATTCAAATTGATTCGCAAGCAAATATATTTGAAAAATAAAAAAAGATGAAAGGACGATAAACAAATATTTTATAATGAAGACTAAAGAAGATGTATATTTCAATATTTTGTTTTTATTTGAATGTAGTCAGGGGCTAACAATTGAAGTCTGTTTGGAAAGTGAAAGTAACTTGGTTGAAACTTTAAACTGTCATATAAAAGTACTTGTCAATCGCTGCACGTGGAGACGTGGTAGTGCAGTTAGTAAGGGAGTTTATATAAATTTGTGTAAAAAAAATGATAAAAGGAAAGAAACGCTCTTCGTCAGATAATGGAATTGATTCATCAGAACCAAAAACCATTAAAATGGAAGAAAAGTCATCACGATCGAATTCGATTTTATCAAATAAATTTAAACCCAAATCTACATTGGAAACTACAAAATTTCTGAAGAATACAGAAGGTCGTTTTGATAAAAGTGAAATAAACATTAAATCAGAAAAAAACGATTGGCGTAAATTTAAACAAGAAAAAAAAGATTTAAAATTAAAGCGAAAAAAAGCCAAAAATGCATACGAGATATCCATTAAAGCAAAACATATGTATGAGCAGCTTAAGTGGTGTGTATTTAATAGAATTATATACACATCCATACCAAATAATAATCTTGTTTAATTTTAGCAAAAAATCTGGGCAGAAAGCTGAGTTAGTGGCAAAATTATACAAGTTACTAAATGGAGACCTACTTAAAAAGGTTGTAATGGCGCATGATACAGCAAGAATAGTTCAGTGCATGTTAAAATTCGCGTCCCCTGCTCTCCGCGAAACGATCACAAATGTACGTATAACCTAATTTTGTTTAATTAAATTAGTCTAACAATTTTTATTTTTAAATAGGAACTGCTTCCTATAGTGACTGAAATGGCTGTATCGAAATATTCTCACTTTTGTTTACTTCGAATGTTTAAATATGGAAGTCCTAAAATAAAAAACAAACTGGTGGACAGTTTTATGGGACATATCGTGCGTTTAGCGTCCCACAAGATTTCAAGCAAAATTTTAGATCACGCTTATTTAACAGTGGCCACTTCGAAACAAAAAGCTTATATGCGTCAGGAATTTTTCGGAGATTTGTATAAAAAGGTAAATGCAATATATATGTATATACATATAAGTATCAATATCATTAGCAATCAAGGCTTTCGGTGGCTTGTGTGACCTGTCGATAAGTGCTGAACGGTAGTTAAAATTCGACAAAATAATGATGCTGTTTGAAGTTAAATTTAGTACTATTAATACCCCTTAGTGTTTTGCTATTCACATATTTAATAATCTCTCCCCCTTTTTCATATACAAATAGGATCAACAATATTTTAAATTTCATATATTTAGTGTTTTTTTTTTTTTACATTTAATTTCAATTTGTATTGTTTATAGTATTTACTGCATTCAAGATGATGAGGTGGAAACTTTCATGAATTTAAAGTCTTAAGATCTTTCAAACTGCTTCGGAACTGCTTATGTACCGGCCGCCTTCGTAGATTTTCACCTCATTTTCTATAGTAAAGGCCGCTTGATCACTACCCTTGTTAACATACTAACAAATATATTTGATGGACTTAGAGAGCTGCATTACTCCACATTAATATAAAATAATAATAATAATAATAATAAAATACTCCACATTGAAAGTACGTAACAGGACAGGATTGTAAGGCACCACCCAGCGATTGTCTAACTCAGTTTCAATATATTTTTTATTGTGTAATCACCGTCAGCTGGAGATCTCCTATATTGCGGATATCAATCTTTCCTGTCTGTGTGTCCTTGAGAAATGGTCGTGGATACCTTCTACCGCAGTTACCATATTTCACAGTATCGTAGAGGAAAGACTCTTGCTCAGGATCACGTATTTCAGCTCTTATAACATTGGCGATCTTATCTGGGATGATACGCTGCTCTAGCCCTATTAAGATGTGAATATGGGGAAGACCTTGGTTTTGCAATCCCACCGAGTATATATAGCCACTAATGCTCAAATTGCTGATCAACCATTTGACGTAGACGTATTGAAGCGACTCTTATGGCTGTCCGGTGGCTTCGCCTCAGCATTAATGACTACTTTGAATGTTTTAGACGTTGTAGGCACCTTTTCCATGGCGACCTTCAAGTCTCTTATGGTACACAGTCATACACAGGGATAGTTCGTGCACCTCAATTGTACTTCTCTGTCGTCTTCGCCAACAAAATATATTTGTAAGAATTGTGGTTCCTTTTGAGCTGCTGGCAAAAAACTTCCAAGTAAGTGGTATACCTGGCCCTTAACTTTAAAAGTAGGCATAAAACCATCTTTTATTATTTGTTTAGCACCGAATGAAATCATTTAAAAAGAACTATCACATTTACGAATACCGTTCATTAAATGTTTATGTATAGATGTATATTCATTATCAAACTGTAGAGAGGCTCGGGCAGTGTGTTTATAAGGCGGGAGCTGCACTTTACCAGCGCTACAGCACATTCCGAGTCATGGAACCCAAGACCACAGTCGCTTTCTTAATCTGTATCGATATCAACTGCCATGCCAGAGTGAGCTTTGATCTTCCAAAAACGTAGCTTTTTTTCTACTCATTTACCAGTATTATTTTGCTCATATCGAGACTTTGACACCTTAGGTTTGTGTGAGCTCCCCGTCTGAGGGTAGTGAGGGTGGTGAAAGACGCCCTATGTACGTCAGGGTCAACTCGCTAGTACCGGATCTTAGCTTCTCTCTTCATCTCAGGATGAGCTTGCCAGTACCTGGCCACTGCTCAGTTTACATTAGTATTCCTTTTTTGGTATTCGGACACAGCAGCACAGTGTGTCTGGGTGTTTTTACACATACTTTTAAGAATATGGCATACGGCACGACGTTTTTTTTTTTAGAACTTTGGTAAAAACTGTAAGAGATGAAGATTGATGCAGAGGGGTCATTCCATGAAGGATCGACCGACGTTCTGAAAGACATCCCTCCGATTTGGCTGAAAAGTCGTATAAATACTCATTGAAGTGGTACGAATCATAAGGCAAAAGTTTTGCAGAATTCGATATAGTTTGCGTGTAACGGAACTTCAAAAATTGGCCAAAAATCAAAATTTAAAATCAACTTTGGCTCTGCTCATCAGAATTTGATAAAATATACCTTGTTGAATTCAGGAATAGGTGAACTTTCAAAGATTTGGAATAATTTTTATTTTCAAGGATGAAGGATATTCTAGAATATCCTTTTTACATATATCCTTAAATAACTCAAAAAATGGATTTTTTTTTTTTTTTTTTTATTAACACATATTATAGAGATTCGTTCTTTATTTCCATTTCTAATTCAAGTTGGAATCTCTTTGGGTTCGGTCAAAATAATATTTTATAGGCGGCTAAATAATCTGTAATAAATATTTTCATTAAAAAAAAAGTCACACTGGGACCTTTGTATCCCAAGGCCTTAGCAACTAAGAAAATCATTATTTATTATCTTTAAAGAGTGAATACACATTCTTCCGATGAAAAGGAAAATATTTTCCTTTAATTACTCCTTGAGAAACAGATGAAATATGATGAAGTTTTCTTGTTTCCGACACAATTCTTAAATTAGAAAATCTCGATTCCATCAATAATTTTTTTTCATTATACTCTTGTGTGGTCACGTAGGAGAAATCCGTATTCTTTATGTTTTCAGTTGCCCAGTTAAATAACTGTAAGGGAGTTGTTATGTGTTCCCTATACGGTCTTTGTAGGCTAGCTCTGGCATCCAGTCTTTTTATTGTACCACCAAGTCCATCGCATGCGCTCTTACCATGAGAGGTCGCAAAGAAGTTCCATTCAGCATTCATTCCAAAATCCTGTTCATGCAATGTTAAATTAAAGAAATCCATCGGAAAAATAAATAATTTTTTAAAATATTGGCATTTCTTGTGCAGGAACTCTAAGAGATGGCGCTGAAATAAGTTTACTGCGATAGTGTCATGCTTTAAGCAGTCACTGATTACAACAAAACTTTCATTTTTAACATCATCCATCTGGTTCCGGTAATATATTGCGAAAGGGTGAATCGTCGCCTGTTCCTTAGTCCAGTGGTATCCCTGCACTGCATCTTCCACAACAAAACCATTATTTTCGGAAAAGTCCAATAAAACAAGTATGTCCGTTTTCGTTAAGAGAGTTTTGACTTCCTTTATGTACCTGTTTCGTTGATCAGTTATAAAAACATGACGAATGAAAACACCAAGCCGTTTCAAAAAACTCTGAAAGAAATCCTCAGAGATTTCAATTCTCACTTCCAATTTTGATCGTTCTGTGTGGGTCCACTAATAGGATGTTACGTCTTCTATAAAGTGATTACTAAAAGCAGTGTCAAAGATTCTCCTTAATTTGAAATTTGAAATTTTGAAATTTGAGCAATTAAAGCACTTGCCCAAGTAACAATTTATATCAGGAGGGTTAGAAATTACCAAAGCTAAGCAGGCTCTGCTGTCATTGAGATGCTTATCTTCGTTTTCCATCAGCCTTGATATATTAGTACAATCAAACATGAGTTTGATATTTTGATGGATGTTGCAAAAACACACGGAATGAGTTCCTGATGCTAATTTTCAATCTAATAAAAAAGCAAAACATCTTATTTTTGAACCTGAGAAAATAAATTTTTATTACCTTTATAGATACGTTGTCTTTTTTTCCTTTCTACCAATTGCTTGATATTAGCATCTAAGCTTTTCCCATAAGTTGATGGAACGCTTTGATTTTCTTGAAGCTTGTCAATCCTGGAAACTCTTCGACGCTCCATTCTCTTGAAAGTAAAGACAACAAAACAAGTTTGGTGTCTTTGCTTGTAGTTTTATGGAAATTTTCTTTTATTTTCCCTACGAAATACTCTTCCTCTCTGGAATTATTTTCATTATTATCTATAGTAACAGAGAAAACTTTTTCTGCAATTTTCAACATAACTTTTTCAATTTTGACTGCACATATTTTATTTTAAGTCACTAAGTCTTCTCTTGTCGAATGTATCTCCTCCAATATACTGTATGCATTCATTAATCAAATAGAATGCAATGTCTTTATCGAAATACATTTCATCAACTTCAATTTGATCTTCAACCTCTAGCAATGATGGCGTTGTATCAGAATTTCGGATCTGACTCATTTTTTTCCTAAAGAGCAAATTACCAACTTTGTGTTCAATTTTGGTTGCATCGTAACCATCCATGATCGTACAGGCCACAAATCACGAGCACTGGATTGATGAGGTGGTAAATCCAGAGGATTGCATCAAGTTTTCCACACAAAAGCACTCATTATAAATTTTTATTACTCACAATTCTTATTACGATACAATCTCACGACAGATTGACATCAAGTGAGTGCAAATACATTAAGAATAACTTCTAAAATCCTCGAAAACGGGAAATGTGCAGTTACTAGTCATTGAAGAAATAAAACAAGCACAGCTATGTACTTATGTATTTGCACTCGGGTTATATGTAAGAATGATAAGAGGAGTAACGTAATAAATATTTAGTTTTTTGATTTAGCCGCCTATAAAACATTATTTTGTCCGAACCCATAGAGATCCCAACTTGAAATTTGAAATGGAAATAGAGGACGAATCTCTCCATAATATACAGGGTGATTGACTCGAACTGCAACTTTTTAAAATGCTATAATTTTTTTATAAATTTTATTGTGCCGAAGCAAAAAATGTTGGAAAATAAATCAATCTTCAAATTGTATCAGTAGTTTTCAATATGTTTACCTTTGGTGCGAATAATGGCCTTGAGACGGCCGAAGAAAGCATCGCACGCTGCACGCAAGTGGCTCTGCGGTATTATGGCCCATTCCCGGCGAAGTGCTTGTTTGAGGTGGTCCAAACTTTGGTATTTTTTAGTGCCAACCTTTGCCTTCCAAATACCCCAGACAGAGAAATCCAACGGATTTGCATCCGGAAAATTTGCAATCCATTGTGCCGAAGAAATGAAGTGTGGAACATTGTTTTTTAACCAATCTTGGTTGATGCGCGCTTTGTGAGACGGTGCCGAGTCTTGTTGAAATGTCCACGGTCTCCGACCGAAATGATTGTTTGCCCAAGGCTTCAATACTGTTTTTAAGACAGTTTCACGGTATACGATCGCATTAATTTTGACGCCACGGTCCAAAAATACGAGCGGAGAGTGACCATCGGCGATTATGGCGGCCCAAACCATCACCGTCGGTGCTGCCTGCTTTTTGGTGGCCGTCCGAAGGTGTAAATTTTCGAAGAACCTCTCTGGCAAGTAAACTCGGTCATTTTGTTTGCTGACAATAACAAATGGCGACTCACTGGAAAAAAAACAAATTCGGCAACTCACCACTTTCGTGCTAGCGTAGCAACTCCTTCGCTCTTTCGACTCTAACTTTTCTTCTGTTGCGGAGTAAGATCGTTTGTTTTTTGGAACTTCAATGGCTTGAGCCCAAGCTCATTTTTCAGTATATGTTGCATCCGTTCCAACGATATGTTGAGCTCAAGAGCCATTTTTCTTCCACTTCGACGCGGATTTCGCTCATTTGGAAAAATTTAAAAAGGATATTCTGGAATATCCTTCGTCCTTGAAAATAAAAATTATTCCAAATCTTTGAAAGTTCAACTTTTAATGAATTCAGCAAGGTATATTTTATCAAATTCTGATGAGCAGAGCCAAAGTTACGATTTTTGTAAATATAAAAGAAAGCATAAATTTTGATTTTTTGCCAATTTTTGAAGTTCCGTTACACGCAAACTATATCGAATTCTCCAAAACTTTTTTTGCCTTATGATTCATACCACTCCAATGAGTATTTCTACCATTATTTCTTCAGTCAAATCGGAGATTATTTACAATCTGGTTCTGATGGCAGTGGTAAAATAGGAGTCACTTTACTTCTCGTAGTTTTTCTTGGATATTGTCGCGGCCACTTCACTACGTACGTATACATTCAAATGGCCACGTAATAGGACAAGAAAAACGTAGTCGTAGTGAAACGCGTTCCCCGTAGTGGTTTTTTAACTCGATTGAACAAAAAGAAGTCACAGGGAGCCAAATCAGGTGATTTCGGTGGCTGTTGAATGGTACTTGTTGCATTTTTCGTCAAAAAATTACGAATAATGCTGGCACTGTGCGATGGTGCGTTATCATGGTGAAAAATCCACAAGTTTTCTGCCCCCAAATCTGGTCTCCTTCGGTGAATTGCTTCACGCAACCGTCGCATAAAGCCCAAATGATACTCTTTGTTTACTGTCTGGCCTTCTAGCAAAAACTCATGATGCACTACGTACACCGTTGTAATCCATGAAAACCGTGAGCATTGCCTTATTTTTTGACTGAAAACCTGGTTTTTTTGGTCTCGGCTCATTTAGTGAACGCCATTCACTTGCCTGATGTCTGGATTGTGTAGTACTCATAAACCCACGTCTCCTCTCCAGTAATGGATGAAATTGAGGTCTTTTGGCACCAATATTGCTGCTACACGACGGAAACCCAAATCATTAACCAAAATGTCTTGGACGGATCCATAGACAATGTTCAAGTCCTCCGCTATCTCTCTGATGGTTAATTTGCGGTTATTGATCAACATTTCTTTTACTTCATCAATGTTTTCGTCGGTTTTTGATGTCGATGGTCTACCACTGCGTTCATCATCTTCGATTGACTCACGACCACTTTTGAACCGCTTGTGCTACTGGTAAATAACCATTTCCTTTAGAGAATTGTTGCCGAAACACTTTCCAACATTCCCAACGTTCGCGCATTATTAAATCCGTTTTATAAGTTCGTTGTTGCAAATTTAAATCCATTTCTAAAATTGTAAAAAATCGCCAAGACACACAGAGATAGATGTGCTTTTGGTTACGTAACTTTTGCAAATGTCAAGCTATGACTCTAAGATTTAGAGGAAATGTCAACAACAGATGTACCAACCTAACAAAAAACAGAACTCGAATCGGAACAATGGGAGCGCCACACGGTGATGCCACCGGGAACTTTTTGATCAAGGTGTTAAACTACCATAAATCAAAGGGCATGACAATTCAATGCATTATTCAGCGGCACTGGAGTAATTTACCCCATTAATTTCATGGGATATATCACATAATGGCAAATGATAAACAAAATCTATCTAAAAAATGTATCAAATGGTTTGGACTAAAAAAAATTATCAATTGAATTGCATCTTAAACTAAAGGGTTGAAAAAAGAAAAGATTAGAAAAACAATTTGGTAAAGATAATAAAAACAGCTGGAAAAATTGCGCTTAAATGCTCACTTTATCAAAAAAAAAGGAGTAGAAAATCAAATAGAAAGGAATATAAATTTAGAATAATAATTTTCGGAAAATAAAAAAATTCCATTTTTGCAAACCATCTTTAAAAAAACGACACGTATATCGATTTTTCGATGTTGTTCAATAAGTTCAACAGTTTTTTTTTTTTTAGGGTTAAAAACTGCGCTCTTCCATTTCACCTAACGTTGCTATTTTGGTTAAATAAACAAGTTTTTTTCATTCTTCCCCATACAAAAAAATCTAATACTGTAAGGTCAGGAGATCATACATACCAGCGAACTGGTCCATTTCTCCTGGCCAACTATTACCATACATCTAGCCAGTTCTTAACCTGACGACCAGTGGGTTGGAACATAATCCTATTGGAAATTGGATGTAAATAATAGTTCTGATAAATCATTTCGCAAAAACTTCAGATAGTTTGTAAAATTCAGCCTTGGTGGTACTTTGAAGGGCCGATTATCTTGATTCCAATTACATCTGCCCACATATTGACGCCGAATTTGTGTTGAAATGATTCATTCATCTTCTTGTATGTGTATTGTCCGCAGCCCATGTATGAAGATTATGAAAATTTGTGATCTCATCTCTTGCAAATTGAGATTTGTTCGTCCAAAGAATTTCGCTAATAAACTCGTTATCATCCAAGCTCCGCTTCGCTCAAGTCTCTTTTCCAAATTATCGGGCAGTTCTTGCACACGTGTATGGTAGTATGGAAAGAGATTTTCTCCATTGGGTACATTAGAAATTTTATGTCTGGAAACATGCATGCTAAGCATCTGATGCTGATAGATTCGTCAACAGATATCGCTGCTATCGTTATCGACAAGTAAGTTTTATTAAAACATTTAACCAGAGATCGATTCTGAGGAATTAGAGCACCAAGGATGTCCTGCCAAGGAAGAAAAATAGAAAGAAAGAAAAAATGTTCTCTTTAGAACAGAAGACAAGGAGTAGATAGCACACCATTATATAGGGTGGCCGATAAGAACGATAGGGAAAAAAATTTAAAGAAAATAACAACAGTTTGAGATTTAAAATTGGTTTTGGCTACCATGTGTGGTAGCATATGTGCTATGTGCTATGTGTGGAATAGCATATCGCTCATATAAATGGCCGCCTCAGCTTCACTAGCAGTGCTTCAAGCGGTCGCTCCAATTTTTGATTTTAGAGTAGATGATAGAGTAGACTAAGGACTTGACGTTGCCCCAGAGGAAATAATCAAGTGGTGTCAAACCTTATGGTTGCAGTGGCCAATTGATAAACGCTTGCCGTGAGATGACCCAGTCGCAAAATTTCTCCCTCACAACTTCGAACGTTCCGTCGCTTGTATGGCATGTAGTGCCGTCTTGTTAGAACCACGGATCGGATATATCGATGTTGTCGAGCTCATATCACAGATTCCACAAACCGCACCAAACAGTCAACCTTTGTGGATGCATTGATGTTTGGCCGAACCCTTGTGAATTGTGTTCGCTACAATGATGGCAAATTTCGCTTGTTAATATAGCTGCTGATCCAGATCGGGCCTAGTCTGAGAAAATGATTTTTTGGCCAAAATTTTCAGCGCCCAGTTAGCGAACTCACGGCGTTGTCTATGGTCGTCCGGCTTCAATTTCTGCGTTATTTTTACAGATTTAGGCCCGAATATAACCGCAAAATAAGGCAGGTTGACTCTCAGGCAATGCTAAATTCAACACAGCGGCTATATTTTCTTCGTTTCTCTATCTGGTGGTGGTTTAAGATCCAAGAGTGTTCAAACTTTTCCACGGTGCGGCGAAAGGCCGGCATACTGAAGCCATGATGACGACCGACCTCACTACGGAATTCACGTTGCATATTTACAATTGAGTCGGAATTTCGATAAAATTTTTTAATAATTTCCGCACGTTCGACAAGCGTAAAACGATGCACGATGAACATCGTGTACTACACAGAGAAGAAATTTACGATCTCGATTATAGGAGAATACTTTTAATATATATATATATATTTTTCTTTTCTTTAAACAAAAGTAATGAAGGAAGCAGTGAATAGTACCGAGTTATCGGAAAATTCAATAGATTTTGCGGACGAGGGACTTTTCGAAAAGAGAAGCAGAGTTGGTAAATCAAACTTTACTGGGCCACCAAACTCCAGAGAAAGTTCTAAATGTATATCAATGGGTGGGGGAGGAGATAACACTCTGATGTTGCTAAGATAGCAACTTAGAAGCAGATATTTCACAAGTCATGACGAAGTGCTTAATGCAGTCGCAAAATTCGCAAGCAAAAACCATTATTCTCTTGAAATATGGATCAAGAAGTCTTAAGCTGGTGCGGAGACGTTTTCTTGGGGAGTCATTCAGAAAGTCATTTGTTTGCTATGCTGAGGCTAAAGCTGGGGTCAACTTGCTGTGAAGACTGTGATTCAGTACGTTATAGATGGGATAGAGGATGAACAAAATGCTGCTCTATGGAAGAAAGAGATCTAGCTAATTAAAAGTGCTTTAGAGATAGCCTTACTAAAGAAAGCAAATCAGAGTATTACCGAAATCGTGATGAAAATCCGAGGTTATAAAACAGGTCGAAACAAAAATAACGAATGAGGAGCACAAAGATGTTACAATTGTGAACATATGCACGAAATTGCAGAAATTATCTGATGCTGATTGATAGATCAGTTGTAACAGCTTCCAGTATTGTTTAATCAGCCGAAATTCTTCTTACTTGTAGAGCTCCCGCATTAAATCGTGTATTTAAAACTGATCCCGTTTCTCGAATCCTTCGATACGTTTTTCCAAATACTCCTTCACTAGGCAGTCGTCGGTTAGAATAATGCAGACATTTCAAGTAGAGTTTCTAAGCAACTGAAACCTTGGCGTAAAAAATTAAACTAAAAAAATAATTTTTTTTTTCTAAACTTTTATACCATTTTTGTTAAGTAAATTTTCAAAATAGGCCTTCATACTATAAACCTAAATTTTTCTGAGAACATTTGTTGTTGGGTTGTGCCAGGTAGTCAAATAAACGAGCACGCTTTAAATTTCTTATTAGCTGTGCAAATTTAAAAAAAAGATATTGGAAAATTATTAATTCTTGGAAAACTATACTTATTGTCAACTATTGTCAGAGGCGTAGGTAAAAAATCATAAATTCCTTTTTCTACCTACTGTAGGTTTTCGCAAGTATCATAAAATCTATGGGTTTTTTCTGCGAAATCAAAAATTAACATGTGCAACGGGCTTAGAAATTGGATATCTGAAGACTCAAACAAGATATCAACTCATAAAGGCTAGTATTTCTTCTAAAAATAAAGTCCTCAACCAAATTTCTTCTTTCATTAATATTAACAGAGCAATTTTCATTAACATGGGTTAGGGTACACAAAAGTAAGCCTCTTATAGTATTAAATCCTCAATAAATTATGTCAACATTGGAGGTAGATTCTTACTGTAGAACGATTTTTTTCTCAGAATATCATTCCTCAAACTATCTTTGACGAATTAGAGGAAACCCTATATAACAAAAATAGCAATGGACCCAGTATGATAACCAATGTCTTCCAGCTATCGGAAATATGGCTTTTATCTATATATCTTATATAATTCTTAGAAGTACTACTCCTATTATACTTATACCATCTTTTACAATGTTTTCACTAATACCATGAAAGCTTTTTTCCATGGCAACGCTTTCATTATTTTTCACAATTCACTAACCGTTTCAATTTTCCTAACTTTGAAAGTATTTGATTGATTTCCTATGCTATTAAGAAAAGGGAAATTAGGAATGGAGTTTTTTATGTCCTAAGTAAACAATCCATTAAAATTTTGTTATGTTTTACTGAATATATTGAACTTTAATCCTTCAAACTCGATTTCTCTGTTTTTCACCTCATCATCTTTGAGCACAAGACTTTTTTATAGTTCTCCATATTGATTTTTGAACACTGGCATTATTTATCTTATTTTTAATATATGTTACTATTATAGTTTCATGATCACTTATTTTTTGAGATTTATCCACATTCACAACACAGTCTTTAATATTAGAAATGACATAATCTATTATTGTTTTACTAGAGGGTTTAATTCTAGTTGGTTGTGTAACCAGCTGTAAGCACATGTTATTCCTTTGAATCACATATTTTCTTTTTATAAATATTGTTCAAACAGTTAATGTTAAAATCGCATACTCTAACTAAATTGTACCCCGTAATATGGTCCATAAATTCTGGATAATCTATAAATTGCTGCATGTATAATACGAATATGCCCCAACTCACTCACTCAACCACAATGAAAAAGTTGTAATTTTGTTAAAGGTAAATAGCAACACAACAGGTCTATGCCGATGTGTTATTACATCTTTTTTTTAATAAACGCGCGGTCAGGGGGTTAAGGTATAATTAAAATGTTTGTGCGGCCGAATTAAAGCTTGGGAGGGAAGAAAGAGAGGAACGCTCGTTTTGAATGTTTGAAGATTATAGTGGTCAGAAAGAAAGAAAGAAATACACTTAGGCTTTTGACGTCGATTCCTAAGAGGTAATGGTCAACCTTTTTAACCGCCGCAACAATAATGCCTCCAACTCATAGCTGATGTAGATCTGTTATCCCGGCGAGGTGTTTTTTCATTTTGTTGCTTCTGTAATAGTACTGCCCCAAATGTGCATTTCGGTGCGTCTGTATGTCTCCGTCTCCAAGTCTTGTCGATAAAGATGTAGAACTGGCTTTGTGCTGAGGACGTTTTTCAATTCCTGGAATGCCGTTTTTTGTGTCACAACCTACACAAATGTGGCGTCTTTTTGAAACAGATTTGTTAATGGTCTTGCCATCATCACAAATTTTCGGAAGTATCCGCTCAGCACTAAAAAGCTTTGCACCGTTTGCTTCGTCTTCGGTTTCGTTTTAGTTTACTTCTTTAGTCCTAAGCAATCGATTCTGTGACAAAGGAACTGGCACTTACTCCAATTAAATTGTACGTCATAGCAACATCTAACATCTAAGACAGGTTTTATGTTGTCCAGTGCTTCCTTTTCATTTTTGGCTAGGACTACCAAATCATCCATATAAAGTATAACTTTTTGATGTTCTAGCAGCGGTTTTAAAATTTGATTTAAGGGACGTTGGAAAACTGAGAGAGACTTACATAGTTCAAAAGGTACCTTTTTGAATTTTTTCTGCCCGGAAGAAGTAACGAAAGTAACTTCCTGTTTTCTTCTGCTACTGCAACATAAAATAAGCCATTTTCTAGATCGAGCGTAAAAAATACCCTAGCTTCACTCAACGCATCAATTTGTTCGTCTATCAGTGGCATCGGATAACGGTCTCTATGATGTTGCGATAATCCACGCACAGCCGCTTTGTACCATCCTTTTTATTCACTAGTTCCATTGGACTTGCAAACTCAGAACTGCTGGGTTTTATACAGTTGGTCAAAAAAGAAATCGGAAACTTATTAATTCTTATCCTATATAAGCCGCAAAATACAATAAAAAAATGTGTTGTATTAATTATTGTATTATTAAATAATGTTAATATGTTTTGTGATAGCTAATATTATAGGCTCGCAATATACAAGAAAAATATTTGAATCCACTTCTACATATTTTTTTCAATCTAATTTAAAAAAAAAAAAAAAAAAAACTCAATAAAGTTTAGTCTTAAACAACAATTCGGACACTTGAGACAACTAGAGGAACACATCAAAAGTTTTAAAGTAAAAAAACAAAAATTAAATTAGTACTAAGAAGCAGACCTTTGCATTTTAGCAATAAGAAGTTGGAATTTTGTCCCATTTGGATTTTAAAGTCTGTTTTAAGTCCCTTTTGCTTGAAATGGAGTACATATTTTTTAAGTTGATTCTCCAAACAGCTCTACACGTTTTCTATTACATTTAAATCTGTTGATTGTGGAGGTTTTTCCTAGTCCAACCGTCGTCGATTCTTCTCCTTGAACTTTTAGTACGTTTTCTCCATTTATATGTTTCTCCATCAGAACGAAATAAATTCAAATTACTCTTGTCTGAGAACAATGCAATGCTCATCTGCAATAGTAAATTTGTTCATTTCAATTTGTTTTATACCGTTTTATAATATCGTCTACTGTATAGTGACTTCTTTTGACCATTTCTGCAATTTCGTGCACAGCTTTTTTTCCAATTTTTATTTGTAATTTCTTGCACTTCAAGCGAGAAAGCACGTGGACTATATATTTTGGTTTCAACTTACATTACAAAAAAAACAATATTGTTTTATAGCTAAAAATTGAAGGAGAGTACAGTATTACCATGTGTCCGATTTCTTTTTTTAGATAAAAATTGAGGGATTTTGTAATAAAAAATTAATATACTGTTTGATTAAGATGGATTCATATTTATTTACTATGCACTCCAACTTCGAAATTACGGCTTCCAAAAAAAAAAAGTACTAAAATAAATAGTATGAAGTTTCCAGTTATCGTGTCCGATCTCTTTTTTTAACCAACTGTATTACCATCTTCCAACCACTGCTTTATCTGTTTATTCACGATGTTTTTCTCAAGGGATGGTAATCTTCTTTTCATTTCTACATTGGTATGTTTTTTTTTACCGTTCAAACATAACTTACAACCAATTCTCTAATTTCTTTTTTATACTTCGGATTGACAGAGCTAAATTCAGCAGTAAACGGCGTTGAGAGATTAAAGCACTCGAATCCATATGTGCATAGAATATAAATTCGGGTTTTGTAGTCTCGTTCATCGATCCGCACGATGCCTTCAAAATAGCCCGGCGGCAGCACAGTCTCCTTAAACACAGTGTCGAACTTCATCTGACATTCTTGGATTTCTTTAAGGTTCATTTCGATGTACCCGTCGTGTAGAATTGCAGTGGTAGCACTGCCTGCATGGAAATCAGCAAACAATTCCCTGACCTTCTATTATGATCTTTTTCCAACCTCTCGTTATCTCTTTGTATCCGGCATAATTTACTTTTTTATTGTTGTCTCCGTTGTTTTTAATGCAATTATTCAATTTATGTAGAAACTTATTGCTTGCAAAGCATTTTGGTTGTGTTTCTTTGCAATTGCGGCTTGTGGTCCATATGTTCACAATTGTAACATCTTTGTGTTCCTCATTCGTTATTTTTGTTTCGACCTGCTTTATTAACTCGATGTCGGTTATACTCTGATTTTACTTTCTTTAGTAAGGCTATCTCTAAAGCACTTTTAATTAGCTAGATTCTCTTCAAATTCTTTCATAGAATGTGCTCCATAGAGCAGCATTTTGTTTATCCTCTATCCCATCGATAACGTACTGAATCACTGTCTTCACATCAAGTTGACTCTAGCTTTAGCCACAGCATAGCAAACAAATGACTTTCTGAATGACTCTCCAAGTAAACGTCTCCGCACTAGCTTAAGACTTCTTGATCCATATTTCAACAGAATAATGGTTTTTGCTTGCGAATTTTGCGACTGCATTAAGCACTTCGTCATGACTTGTGAAATATCTGCTTCTAAGTTGCTCGAGTTCTGTACATAAGAGTGTTATCTCCTCCCCCACCCATTGATTTACATTTAGAACTCCCTGAACTATTCTCATGTGGTGCTGCTTCTCTTATTTTCTCTGGAGTTTGGTGGCCCAGTAAAGTTTGATTTACCAACTCTGCTTCTCTTTTCGAAAAGTCCTCATCCGAAAAATCTAGTGAATTTTCCGATAACTCGGTATTATTCACTGCTTCCTTCATTATTACATTTGTTTAAAGAATATATATATATATATATATTAAAAATATTCTCCTATAATCAAGATCGTAAATTTCCTCGTTGTGTACCTATAATTTCTGATTGTTGTCAAAATATTTAGTAAGATTTGCCATTTCATCGTGCATCGTTTAACGCTTGCCGAAAGTGCGGAAATTAATTAAAAAATTTATCGAAATTCCGACTCAATTGTAAATATGCAACGTGAATTCCGTAGTGAGGTCGGTCGTCATCTTGGCTTTGGTATGCCGGAAATTCGCCGCACCGTGGAAAAGTTTGAACGTAAGTATACTCTTTTGGATCTTAAACCACCAACCAGACAGAGAAATGAAGAAAATATAGCCGCTGTGTTGAATTTAGCATTGCCTGAGAGTCAACCCGCCTTATTTTGCGGTTATATTCGGGCCTAAATCTGTAAAAATGACGCAGGAATTGAAGCCGGACGACTATAGACAACACCGTGAGTTCGCTAACTGGGCGCTGGAAATTTTGGCCAAAAAATCATTTTCTCAGACTAGGCCCGATCTGGATCAGCAGCTATATTAAGAAGCAAAATTGCCATTATTGGAGCGAACACAATTCACAAGGGTTCGGCCAAGCATCAATGCATCCACAAAGGTTGACTGTTTGGTGCGGTTTATGGAATATGTGATATGAGCTCGACAACATCGATATATCCGATCCGTGGTTCTAACAAGACGGCACTACATGCCATACAAGGGAGAAATTTTGCGACTGGGTCATCTCACGGCAAGCGTTCATCAATTGGCCACTGCAATCATAGGGTTTGACGGAACTCGATTATTTCCTCTGGGGCTACGTCAGTCCTTAGTCTACTCTGTTGCCGGAATAACGGACCAAATCATCAAAAATTGGAGCGATCGCTTGAAGCACTGCTAGTGAAGCTGAGGCGGCCATTTATATGAATGATATGCTATTCCACACATAATGGCATGAACGTAGCCAAAATCAATTTTAAATATCAAACCGTTGTTATTTTCTTTAAATTTTTTTCCCTATCGTTTTTATCTGAATACCCTATATAATAGCGTGTTTGATCAAAATGGAAAAGGGATAGGAGTGGAATCAATGTGGGTAAAAGCCTGAAGCTCGTAAGGGAACTTTTCCCTTGTCGCTTTCAATTTCCAAGTTTGATTGGTATAATATTCCGGTAAGGTATTCACTTTTAGCACTGTAAGGTGAAACAAACCGCCCTCGGGGAGCGACTTAAACCTTCACTTTAATTTTTAGACACGTGAAGTACAGTGTATGCCTGAGCTTTTAAGGGGTTAGACCACTCTAGAAGCCGTAAAAATAGGCTTTTTTACGATTTTTCTTTTTTCAGGAAAAATAAAAATAAATCGAGTGTACAAAGGTAAAAGTTTATGGTACTAATGATCGACTGTAAAACATAATTTTTATAGAATAATTTATTTAAAAATGGTGGCTGTGCTGTGTTTATTAGATGACCTCCCTTTTTTGGAAGGGTCTACCGCCGTAGCAACAGCTCCTGTACTATATGTTTTGAATTATGATCAGTTACTTTTTTTTATTGTATATAACAACAGGTAGAGAAGTACGTAGAATTTTTTTGATATATTGATTTTTGGCTAAATGGTGCACTTCCAAAGTCAAACTTGCAAAATTCGCAGAAAAATCGCCAGAAAATTGTTAATAACAAATGAACTATGCCACATAAAAAATCCTATGTACTTATTTAGCTAATATATTTTAAAATATCTAGTTAAAATTTGAAGTGAATTGGTTAAAAAATGGTCAAGTTATGAGTGGGTGCAAATGAAAAATGCAGTTTTGAGATAAACGCGTTTAAAATTTTAAGTTAAAGGAATAAATACCTGGCGACTGTGTACTATACTTAAAAAAACAAGTAGGTATTTCTCGCCCATCATTTTTGGGGTCCTAAGGAACAATTGAAAGCAATGAAATATATATATATATTGAAAATCCTAGTGGCCTAACCCCCTAACACCCCTTTCTGGGACTAATTTGTATAAAACGTACACGTGGAGCTATACTATGTTTTGGCGTGGAACTATGTTTTTTTGGAACTATTTTTTCTTCAGCCATTAAAAAATTTCAAAGCGATAACTTAAATAAGTGGCCACCAGTATTGGTTTATTGTTTTTGTTCTTGTTTTTTTTTTTTTTTTTTTAATCAGGTTTTTTACAATCTTAGAGGAAGCTTCCATTCGATTTTGTTTTAAATTAGTTTAACCCTCCACGGAAACGTTTCAAATGTTGAAAACTGCATATAGTGATGAGTGTTTGAATTAAACCAAGGTATTCACGGTTTAAAAACGGTGACCAGTCGTTACAAAATGATCCATAATAGAAATGCCCCTCCACTTGCATTACGGTCGTGAATGTTGAAGACATGGGGTCTGTCTTCTAATCGATCGATCAACTTCGACTGCAAAACCAGATCGACTCGGCAAGAAGACAATGCTGTGTGTCTGGTGGGACCAGAAAGGTGTAGTGCACCACGAGCTCCTAAAACCTTGTGAAACCGTTAATACAGATCGCTACCGACAGCAAGTGATCAATTTGAACCATGCATTGATCGAAAAACGACCAGAATGAGCCAGAAGACACGGCAAGGTAATTTTGCTCAATGACAATGCACCTGCACACAAAGCAAAACTGGTTCAGGATACAACCAAAGCACTTGGCTGGGAGTTGCTACCCCACCCGCCGTATTCACCAGACTTGGCTCCTTCCGTCTACCATTTGTTTTCATCGACGGGACCCGCATTAGCTGAGCAGCACTTTTTGGTTTGCTTCAAAATACGAACAGTTTTATTGACGTGAAATCCATAAATTGCCTGAAAGATGTGAAAAATGTGTAGCTAGCAATGGCCAATACGTTGAATAAAAAGATTTTTACTTTCCCATTAAAAATTGGTGCTTTATTTTCAAAAAAAAAAAAACGCTTATTTCATATCGGTACAACTGGTATTTGTGTGTACATATGCAGATAAATTTTTTTGTTATAAAAATATGTAAATTTATATTTGAAACTAGCTAGGATCATGAATTCTATTTTTAAATTTAAACGTATAATTGGTTTTAAGAATGTAATTAATTTATTTTCTTAGTCAAAGGATGATACCGTTACAAAATTGTCAGACACATACAAAAACACAACACACATGAAAGCTGCTGTAATGGGGTCAGTCAAATCCAATCTCGATCATGTCGCAAACAAAAAGTTAGTTGATAACTCGCTTGTACATGCAGTTATTTTAGAATATCTAGAGGTGTGTGAAGAAGATAAAATGGAAGAGATTGTTACAATGTACTCTAGCTTAATACCTCTACTGTTATCAACAAGAGAAGGATGTCGCGCAGCAATAATTTGCTTCTGGCATTCTTCATCAAAAAATCGACGTGTGAGTAATTCACTACTGATTTTTTATAAATTAATTATTGCTAATTTTTTTTTTTTTTTTTTTAGGCAATAGTTAAAACCGTTAAGGAGCATTTAGTTAAAATCTGTACTCATGAACAAGGTCATATATTCATAATAGCTCTAATTAATTCAATGGACGATACAAAAGCTACAAAAAAAGCCATTTTTGATACCATATATGACGATTTGCAAACAGTTGCATCAAATCAGTGGGGTCGACGTGTTATCGAATGGTTTATTTCGCCAGCTGATACAAATAGTTTTCATCCACAATTCATAACATACATGGAAAAAGGTTTGAAATATGGGAAAAAAGATAAAAATATTCGACGGAAAGAGATATTTGAACAGATCGAAATGCCTATCGCTAAGGCTATATCTGATGCACCTGAATTTTGGTTTTCCGAAGGCCACATTGGATTAGTGACAGCAAACATTATTAACAAATGTACGTTTAATGAGTTTTTTTAAATTATTTAGTAACTAACGGGAACACCTGACGGAAAAAAAACCACCTTAACGACACAAAACAATTGGCATTTGCCATTAATTATTTTAAAATATTGCTTAGAATTTAAACGTTTACTCGGAAGACATTTATCTAGAACGCCGGATTTTTCTCCAACATTTTACATTTATGAATTCTAGGGACAAAATGAACATATACAAAATTGGTTGTCAATTTTGGAGAACTGTTTGTATAAGTTTACAAAAAAAAAAAAAAAGTATTTACAATAATTTTTTTTTTAATATTTCCGCTATTACTTAATTTTTAATTACACCATTTGCCATTTTATTATGACAATTTTTTTTTTTTTTCATAAACTCATGCAATGAGTTTTCTTAAATTGACAAACAAGTGTACCTAATCTTAATCGGTTTCCCAAAGTTCATGAAGAAAAATTCTTAATGTTTTGCACAATACTGCATGTGTGCATATAAATTCAAATTTTTGCAATCTTTTCGGCCAAAAAGCTACTTAATACCGCGATAAATACCAGTTTGAATGTGTTTAACTTTAAGACTGATATAAAGAATTAAAGTAAAAATGTAATAAATTGATAACAACAATTCGTCTGCTTATCAAAGTTAAGTTCTGCTTATATAGCTTCAAGAATATATATACTCGTATGTACATATGTATGTAATTATATACATACAGTGCCGTGCAAAACTAAATACGAAATGAATGAAAATTCCTCTATTGTTCAGGATTAAAAATTAGTATAGTTTACATATATTTTTGAAATAATATGTACAATTATTTGAACAATTCATGGCATTTACTTTTGTAAATGTTGGCCACGACTGCGTCTTAAGGTGGTCCATTAGAAAGGTCCAATTTTGGCGACTCGTTCGAGCATAGCGACTGGTTTCTCGCAGATAATGTTGGCTTCCAAAGCGTCAATCGTAGCTGGCTTATTCCTGAAAACCTGAGACTTTACATATCCCCATACAAAATAGTCCAAAGGTGTAATATCGCACGATCTAGACGGCCAATTTACTGTAGCAAAACCTGAAATTAAGTGCTCACCAAAATGATTTCTCAACAAGTCCGTTGTTTCACGCGATGTATGGCTCGTAGCCATGAAACCAGAGCTCACCGAGACCATGTGCTTGAATTTCAGGAACATGGCGTGATAACGGTTACCATTGACGGTAACATTCTGATTTGCCTCATTTTTAAAGAAATATGGACCAGCCCATAAACCACACCATACCGTTGTTTTTAATAGATGTAATAGTAGCTCTTGGTACTCTTCGGTTTGCTCATCAGGCCAAATACGGCAATTTTGTTTATTAACGTATCCATTGAGACAGAAATGGGCTTCATCACTAAACAAAATTTTACGATAAAACACCGGATTTTCATTGAGTTTTTCTA
This sequence comes from Volucella inanis, assembly GCA_907269105.1. NCBI lineage: Eukaryota > Metazoa > Arthropoda > Insecta > Diptera > Syrphidae > Volucella > Volucella inanis. The sequence goes on along the minus strand of OU026156.1, from coordinate 124,719,380 downwards.
GAGCCCATTCACTAAATATGACTCAAATTCAAGTCGCCTGGCTTCAATTCTTGCAGAAGTTGAATTTTGTACACTTAGGCCGAGATCCTCACGTAAAATACGTAAAGTTGTCAAATATGCCAAGCCAAGCTGCTGAGAACGACGACGAATCGATTCGTCACGGTCTTCGGGTACACTCTCAGCTACAGCTGCTGTAGACTCTTCACTACATGGTGGATGTGGTCTAACCGGTCGAGTAATTATCCACTAATGTAAACTGGGACTCAATTTTGCGAATGGTATTGGCAATAGTGGTTTCAGTAGGTCGATTATGCGCACCGTAAGTTCCTCAAATCGCACAGAAAACATTTCTCACAGAACGCTGATTTTCGTAATACGGCTGAACAATTTGGAGATGCTGTTGTGGTATGAGTCTTTCGATGATGACTTACCAAACGATACTGAACAAAAACGACAAAGCAGTTTGATAGGAGTCACGCGTGATCTGTCAAAAAAGCCAAAAAGTCAAAAAATCAAACCTCTTGATGAATCACCCCTTATATATGTATATATATGTGCATATATATAAATATGTACAAATTTAAGCAGTTTTTCACCCAAGTTTTACGGTTTCGTCCAAGTTGCTTTGGTTTTGGTCAAGACTGTATATGTTTGTAGACATAAGAAGCTTTTTATTAAGCTTTATCGGGAAATAGCCTACTCATGTATGTTTTGTAATTTACACACTCTTTAAGACACACATTTACAAAATTTCAAAATTCACAAATCAATTTCAAATATTTGGGAAAAAATAATCGATGATCATCGCATTGCACTGGTGTCTATTAACAGCAAACGCAACTTGTATTCCGGCCTCATTTTAAAAGAAAGAAGGACCTATGGTACATTTTTCTAAATGCAATGATACCTGTTGCACTCCTTGAGCATTGTCTTTACTCTAAATACAGCTATTCTGCTTGTTTACGACGCCGGTTAACTAGAAATGAGCTTTATTACTGAACACAATTTTACGGTAAAATCCTGAGTTAATTTCCAATTTATTTAAAATCCAATCATTAAACACCGGACGCAATAAATGTTCAAGAAGTGCCTTTTATTGCGCCTTTTGCACCAATTACTATTTTTTCCCGACAGAACTATCAGCTTTTTATTCCTCAGTTACCGTAAAAATTTCAACGCAATAACTTGATTTAGTAGGCAATAGTATTCATTTAAAATAGGTGTGTTTGTTATGTCATGCCACGTTTTTTTTTTTTTATGGAATAAAGAGCTCTCATTAAAATCTGTTTTAATTTACATAATACCGCCACGGAAACATTTCAAATATTGGAAACTAATGGTGATGAGTGTTTGAGGCGAAGTGCGAGGCATTTGGATGGTATTTATTTTTTTAAAACAATCGCCTGTCTTTGGATGGATGATCCAAGAGGCGGATGTCCCTCCACTTCCTTACGGACGAGTTTGTTGAAAACTCTCGACTTACTCTATCTTCTGATCTACGATTAAAATGTTGTCTGAACAACTGAATATTAGTGGAGATAGCAATCTTGACAAAAGAAAGATTTTTAAGAAGTTTATTCCACACACGTTAGCAGAGGGCCAGAAACAACGACATTGGTAACGCAAATATAGGCTGAACAATTTGTTTCAATGATCAATTACCAACTATACTTAAAAAAAGAAACAGTTCTAACTTTCTAATAATACCATAAGTATGTACATACAAACTAAATTGGTCGGGTGACATAACTGAGGATATTATTATTATATATTTAGGCTGAAAACCGCCGGATCAGACAAAACGTTTTTCTGTTTCGTAAAAAAAAAAAAAAAAAAAAAAAAAAAATCTGAAAAACAACTTTTCAGCGATTCTGTTTCACTAGTTTTTTCTGATCCGGTGTGTTTTCAGCCTAAGTTTTTACAAAAAAAAAACTAGGCATACCTAATTTTTTTGTAATTATTTTTGTGAACTCCATTATAACTGAAATTAAATAAATTTTGTTAAGATTTGATAAATCTTGATAAATAATAAAATTTCATTGTTTAGTAGGTTCCACTTGTTTTGAAAGTGCAGTACAAGGGCTTTTACAACTTGTGTGCAAACATGACTGGTCTGTCTCAGTACTAAAAGAAATATCCGAAGCTGAAGAAACTGAAAAAACTAAAAGTGTAAGCTATAAACAACAAAAAAGATGCATGTAAAAAAAAAAAACTATATTTTAGTGTAAAGTTGTTGCTGGAATAGAGAATCCTGGCTTGCATATTGCGTTAAAAAAGATAATTAAGTCTGATGCCGAAAGAAAGAATCAGATGCAGAAGACATTTGGGTCAATGTTTTCAGATCTTGTTCCAGTTAAAACTGTAAGGTTTTTTTTATATTTATTTAAGTGAATAACAATTAAGAGCAAAATCTTTTGCTTTTATATTTTTTTCAATTTAATTATAGTTAACATATTGGTCAACAGTAAACCGTGGTTGTTTCATCCTGCTCAATATTATTGAAAATAATGAAGAAAAAAGCATTTCAAAACTGCTCGATTTTTTGAAAGCACACAAATCAAATCTAAGAAAGCAAACGACTATCGGAGCAAAACTTTTGTTAAAAAAACTAGAAAACTAGACTATAAGTTGTAGTTTGATTGAAATTGATTTGAAATATGATTTTATTTTATTTTTATTTTTTGGAAGCATACACAACCAAATGATAAATTACTGCGTTCGAATTATTAAATGTAAACCAGAATCCGTTTCAATAACTTTGGACATCTTTCCCACTTTTAGGCTAAAGGAAGCTTCTTCGAATGGTTTTTGCATTTGTCCTAAAAAATATATTATATTATTTGTATACATATATATTTTTATTCTCTATTCGTATTTTTTTTTTTTAGATACCCAACCTTTTCCAAACATGCCAAGGTCTCCACCACGCTTAGCCGAACTACAATCAGAGTACTTTTCAGCTAATTCGTGCAAAGTTGCTTCTCCAGATTCAATCTTGAAAAAAAATTGTTTTAAAACTGTAAGAAAATAAAAATATTGGTAAATACCTGCTTTTTATATTCCTCAATAATGTTACGTGCTTCTTCTTTAGTACGGGTGATATTTTCCTCACGCCATGAGCTAGGTCTACGACTTTTGTTATGTTTAACTAATAAATGCGAACATCGTACTTCATTAGGGCCCTATAGAATATAGCATCGGGTTTACATTAAATTGATCAAATCAAAATGTACTAAAAGTGTTGATTATTCAAAAGTAGTAAAAGTTTATCCTGCAAATGGCTTTTTTGTAATTGTTTCGAACTCGTCACCTTGGCTTGTCCTAGGTTAATAATTTTGTCAAATTGAGTTCTATAGAAGGCATGTTTCTGTGGCATTCTATAAAGGCTTAAAAAATTAGGAGCTAGTAAAATTCATCACCTTAACTTGGCAGCACGTGCAATTAAATTCCTAATGTTTTGATTATTAATTTGTAAAAAAAAAACAATAGACTTATGCTTACAAAAAATAAAACCAAATTTTTCGTTTACTAAAGTTGAAAACACACCGGGTCAAACATAACGTTTTTTGTTTCATAGTCAAGGAAATTTTTTTTATTTCAACACACAAAAACCGAAACACAATGTAAGGTTGAAAACACAGCAGATCAGACAAAACGTTTTTTGTTAGTCAATGAAACAATAATCCATCGATTCTTTTACGCCAACGCACTCCAAAACACACCGAATTCAACAAATATGTTTCAAACCACCGTCGCTGTCAAATATTGCACACTTGTTCATGGGCAGCACACACCGCATGCGACAAAACAAAAAGACGACGTTACAGAAAAACATATTTGATCGGCTATAGCCTGAAAATTGTTTTCCAGCAACAAAATTTCGTTGTCATATTGTCATAAGCATCAGCATTTCTAATCAGCGTCTAAATCAGTGCTTTGTTAGTATGAAGGATGAATTCCTAAATGCAGTACTACCTGCATT